>JAODAL010065016.1:0-18427 GCA_025379985.1 Phyllomedusa bahiana | reverse complement strand
TATTTGGCGGCGGCGGAGGTCGGCGGCGGTCGGTGTCGGCCCGGGGCGGTGGGTGGAGGTCAGTGCGGTGGTCGGTCGGAGGTCACTCCGGTGGTCGGTCGGAGGTCACTCTGGTGGTCGGTCGGAGGTCACTCTGGTGGTCGGTCGGAGGTCAGTGCGGTGGTCGGTCGGAGGTCAGTGCGGTGGTCGGTCGGAGGTCAGTGCGGTGGTCGGTCGGAGGTCAGTGCGATGGTCGGTCGGAGGTCAGTGCGGTGGTCGGTCGGAGGTCAGTGCGGTGGTCGGTCGGAGGTCACTCTGGTGGTGGTTTGGGTACTTGGTGGCGGCCCGGATGCACTCTGGTGGTCGGTCGGAGGTCAGTGCGGCGGTCGGTCGGAGGTCCCTCCGGAGGGCGGTCGGAGGTCACTCCGGCGGGCGGTCGGAGGTCACTCCGGTGGTCGGTCGGAGGTCACTCCGGTGGTCGGTCAGTTCGTTACCCCCGAGCGTTTCGCCCATCTTTTGAAGTAAAAAACTTTGTCCGGTCTTTGCGGTCCTTGAATGTTCCCAGATGGCGTCTTCTTTCTGAAAGGGGGAAGGGGCCCGTTTTTTGGGGGGGCAGTTACGTGCAGTTCTATGTGTGGACACCAGAGGTACGGGTTGACTTATGGGTTCGTCCTCCGTTTTGTTTCCCCAAATAATCCCCCCGGCCCGTTTGCCCTCGTGTCAGAAGGACGTTTGGTCCCGCTGTGCGGACCCACTTAGGAGTGGGGGGGTTGTTACCCAGTGCACCTCCCTACCTAGCAGGCTGGCCGGGTGCTGTGGTGCGAGCTCCGCTCAAGTCGGGGCCCCGGGCCCCCGGGGTCAGGGGTCAGGGGGGGGCCTGCTTTTAAGGGTTCTGTTTCGGAGCCCCCCCCTATGTGCGGCCAAAAAATTTTTCCCAAGGGGGGAGGGGGTTACCCCCAGGTCCCCATTGTTGGCCATGGGGGGCCCGGCCTTCCCAGGCCGGGACAGCAGAGACTGGGTAGCTGGGGGAGGAACCGGGGGTGCGGGATTTTTCCCACCACTTCCTGCTGGCGTCCCGGCTGCTCTCCTCGTACTCGCCATTGTTGTTGTAGCGGTAGCCCAGGGCCGCCAGCAGCTGCTCGGAGAAGGTGCACACGGCGGCCACCAGGGCCTGGCAGAAGATCGCGTCTCTGCGCAGCTGCAGCTCCGTATCTGGGGGGAGGGCGAGGGTCCCAAAGGGGGGCCCCTCCGTGTCTGGGGGGAGAGGGTCAGCCCCGGCCGCGCCCCACCGCCGCCGCTGCGCCCCTTACCTGTGCACTTCAGCAGAGCCAACAGCAGCTGGTTCTTCCCATCTGGAAGAGAAGAGAATAAGTAAGTGCACCCCTGCCCGGCCCCGGCTCCGCCCGCAGATCCACAAACCTTCCACGTATTTCTGGATACCTCCCCCCAGGATTTGATGGAGTGGGAAGATTCGGGGATCTTTCGACGTGTGGATATGCTGGGCACTTAGGCCCACTCCTCCTTCTTCTGAAACTCTGGGGGGAAACCGGAAAAGATCCTGGCGCCGCTGATCAAATGGGCACAGTTCTGTACATATATAAGCGGAGCAGGCGCCGCTGATCACATGGGCCCGGCTCTGTACATCTTTAAGCTGTGCAGGCGCCGCTGATCACTTGGGCCCCATTCTGTACATCTATAAGCTGAGCAGGCGCCGCTGATCATTTTGGGCCGGCCCCCTTTAGAGCAGAATGGGTCTGTATTTTCAGTGGGGATCGGCGCCGTGCTCATTGCCAGGCCTGTGCTCCATGGGGAAGTGCTTGGTCTCCTCGAAGGCCTTACACATGGTCTTTCCTTTGAGAAGGGGTGATAAATTGGGGGGTCGACTGCGGAAGCAAGGGGGACAAAAACCAGGGGAAAGCAGAAGTGCGCCCCTCTGGGTTACGAAAACTCAGCGGGCACTCTCACCTCTCGGGTTAATTTTGTCTTGAGGCACCGCCCTCTCGGGTTTCAGTAGTTTGAGGCACTCTGCCCTCTGGGTTTCCAGGGGTTTGGGCGGGATTGCCCCTCGGGTTACAGTTGTTCAGAGGCATTCCCACCTCCGGGTTTTGTGGCTCGCAGGCACTTGACCCTCTGGGTTACGTGTTCTGAAGGCCCTTGACCTCTGGGTTTTCGTAGTCTTGCGGGCCTTGTTGGGTTTACAGTTCCTGAGGCACTTGACCCCCGGGGGTTAAAGTAGTTCTGAGGGGGACTTGAAACCCTTGGGTTAAAGTAGTCCCAGCGGCCGCCCCCGGGTTCAGTAGCCCGGCGGGGGAATCTGAAACCTCTGGGTTTCAGTAGTTTGGGGGCATTGACCCCCGGGTTACGTAGTTCAGCAGGCACTTGCACCTCCGGGTTAAGTAGTTCAGCAGGACCTGATCTTGGGTTACAGTAGCCTGGGCCTCTGCATTTGGGGGTTTCGGGTTCTGGGGGGGCCCTTGCAATCTGGGTTTGTAGTTCAGCGGCCTCTGCCCCTTTCGGGTTTACGTGTCTCTGAGGCATTTGTTGGGTTACAGAAAAGTCCTGGCGGGAACTTGCAACTTCGGGTTACGTAGTTTGGCGGGAAACTGAAACCTCTGGGGTCTTAGTATCCAAGGGGGCACTTGAACTCTGGGGTTTTCGTAGCCGGGCGGGCCCCTTCTAAACCTCTCGGGTTAAGTGTCTCAGCGGCATTGCACCTTGGGGTTACGTGTCTCGCAGGACTTGATCTGGGGTTTTTACAGTATCTTTTGGGCACTCTGCCCTTGGGGGTTACAGAGTTCTGGCGGGGGGGCACCTTTGCACCTTCGGGTTACGTAGTCTCGAGGCACTCTGCCCTCTGGGTTACAGTGTCTCTGCGGCACTCTGCCCCTCTCGGGGTTACGTAGTCCGGGCGGGCATTTGCCCCTCGGGTTCAGTAGTTTGGCGGGGCACTCTGCACTCTGGGTTACAGTAGTTCCAGGGGCATTGAAACCTGGGTTAAGTGTCCGGGCGGGGCACTCGCACCTCTCGGGTTAAGTAGCCCGGGCGGGGCCTCTGATTGGGTTCATTATTTCTGGGGCACTCTGCACCTCTGGGGTTACAGTAGTAAATGCGGGCACTCTGCACCTCTCGGGTTACAGTGTTCTGGGGGCACTTGCCCCTCTCGGGTTACATTTGTTCAGCGGGGCACTTTGCCCTCTCGGGTTACAGTAGCCTGGCGGGGCAAATTCTGCCTCTGGGTTACAGTTGTTTCACCCGGGGCCTCATGCCCCCCTCTGGGTTTTCAGTAGTTCAGCGGCACTTGCCCCTCTGGGGTTACGAAAGCCGGGCGGGGGCACTCTATTTCGGGTTTAAGTAGTTGGCGGGACTTTTGCACTCTGGGTTTTTCAGAGTTTGGGGGCCCTTGACCTTCGGGTTTTCGTAGTTCGGAGGCACTCTGACCTTCGGGTTTCAGTAGTCCAGCAGGGCATTTGCACCCTCTGGGGTTAAGTTGCTTGAGGCCTTGATCGGGTTACAGTATTTCGGCGGGCATCTGCACCCTCGGGTTCAGTTGTCCCCCAGCGGCCTTTGCCCCTTGGGGTTCTTAGTCTCTGCAGGCACTTGCCCCTCTCGGGTTACGTAGTCTGGGGGCCCTTGCACCTCTCGGGTTTACAGTAGTTTGGCGGGAAATCTGCACCTCTCGGGTTTACGTAGTTCGCGGGCACTCTGCACCTTTGGGTTTCAAGTAGTCTGGCGGGACTTGCCCCTCTGGGTTACAGTAGTCTCAGCAGGCACTCTGCACCTCTCGGGTTACAGTAGTCTCTGCAGGCACTCTGCCCCTCTCGGGTTACAGTTGTTTTTTCTTGGGCACTCTGCACCTCCGGGTTACTTTGTTTGGGGGGCACTCTGCACCTTGGGTTACAGTAGTTCAGCGGACTTGACTTCGGGTTACGTAGTCTTGCAGGCCTCTGCCCCTCCGGGTTACAGTGCCCTTTGGCGGGCACTTGACCTCCGGGTTACGTAGTTCGGGGGCACCTGACCTCTCGGGTTACGTAGTCCCAGCGGGCACTCGCACCTCTCGGGTTACATTTATCCGGGGGCCTTGCATCTCGGGTTACAGTAGCCCCTCCCGGGGGCACTCGAACCTCTGGGGTTAACAGTAGTTCGCGGGACTCCAACCTCTCGGGTTACAGTAGTAAAGGCGGGCACTCTGCACCTCTCGGGTTACAGTAGTTCGGGCGGGGCACTCTGCACCTTGGGGTACAGTGTCTCAGCGGGCCTTGCACCTTGGGTTGGGTAGTCCTGGCGGGCATCTGCCTCTGGGTTACAGTTTTCCTGGCGGGCACTCTGCCCCTTCCGGGTTACAGTAGTTCTGCAGGCACTTGCCCCTCTGGGTTACAGTAGTCCTGGGGGGGCCCCCCCGCACCCTGGGTTAAGTAGTTCAGCAGGCACTTGCACCTCTCGGGTTCATTTTAGTCTCTGCAGGCACTCTGCATTTGGGTTACGTAGTCTCTGCAGGCACTCGCACCCTGGGGTTTAAAAAGGGTCTTGCGGGCACTTGCCCTCTGGGTTTTACAGTAGTCTCAGCAGGCACTCTGCACCTCTCGGGTTACAGTAGTCTCAGCGGGCACTCTGCACCTCTCGGGTTACAGTAGTCTCAGCGGGCACTCTGCACCTCTCGGGTTACAGTAGTCCTGGCGGGCACTCTGCACCTCTCGGGTTACAGTAGTCTCAGCGGGCACTCTGCACCTCTCGGGTTACAGTGCGGGGGGGCAGGCACTTGCATCTCGGGTTACGTAGTCTCTGCGGGCCTGCACTCTGGGTTCGTAGTCTCGGGAGGTCTGCACCTCTCGGGTTACGTAGTTTGGGGGGGGGCCCCTCTGCACCCCCCTGGGGTTTTAAAATTTATTTCTAAAGCAGGGGCTTCTGCACCTCTGGGGTTACGTAGTTAGGGGGGCACTCTGCCCCTCTGGGTTTTACATTAAGCCCTCCGCGGGCCCAATCTGCATCTCTGGGGGTTTCCCGAAAGTCTCAGGGGCACCCCTGCCACCTTGGGGTTAAAGTTTGCTTGGGGGGCATCTGAATTTTCCCCGGGTTTCAGTAGTTGGCGGGAACTCGCACCTCTCGGGTTTACGTAGTTCAGGGGGGGCACTCTGAACCCCCTCGGGTTCAAGTTTTCCTGGTGGGCACCCCCGAAACCTTAGGGTTTAACAGAAAGCCCTCGCGGGGAACTCTCCCCAACCTCTGGGTTTTAAAAGTAGTCTAGGGGGCCACTCTGCCCCTTTATGGGTTTCGTTTTTTCTCCGGGGCACTCTGCAACCTTTTCGGGTTCCCAGTTGTCTAAGGGCGGGAAACTTAAACCTCTGGGGTTTTTTACAGTGTTCCGGGCCCCACTCCTGCCCCTTTCCCCGGGTTTACAGTTATAGCCGGGCATTTCTGCCCCTTCGGGTTTCCCGTAGTCTCGGGGCCCACTCTGCACCTTGGGTTACGGTTTTCCGGCGGGCACTTGCCCCCTTTTGGGGTTACGTATTTCCCTGGGGGGCCACTCTGCACCTCTCGGGTTACGGGTAGTTTTTGGGGCACTCTGACCTTCGGGTTTTCAGTTTTTTCGGGGGGGCCCATTGCATTTCTGGGGTTTTAAAAGTATTTCCCCAAGGCCCCCCCCCATTTTCGGGGGCCCCTCTGCCCCCTCTCGGGTTACGTGTCCGGCGGCACTCGCACCTCTCGGGTTTTAAACGGGGGGGTCTGGGCCGGGCACCCCCTGCCCCTCTCGGGGAAACCTTTGTTTTGGGGGAAAAAACCCCCTCTGCACCTTTTGGGTTTACGTAGTTCGGCGGGCATTGCCCCTCTGGGGGTTACCAATTTTGCCCTGGCGGGCACTCTGCCATCTGGGGTTACGGTATTTCTAAGGGGGGCCCCTCTGCCCCCTTTCCGCGTTCTAAAAGTAGTTCACCCCGGGCCCTAGGCCCTCTGGGTTACAGTTTTCTGGGGGCACTCTCCCCCTTTTCTGGGGGTTAAAGTAGTTTCGGCAGGGCACTCTGCCCTTGGGGTTTAACAGTATTTCCTGCGGGGGGCACCCCTGCCCTCTGGGTTTTACAGAAAGCCCCCTGGGGGTTTTGGGCTCGGGGAAAGGGCACTTCCTGGTTGAAAAGTTGGGCCCCGGGGAAGCCTTTGTAGATTGTCCTGTTTATCTGAGGGGATCCTCATATCACATGGAAAAGCTCTTTCCCCGGGGGGGAACAAAAAATCGGGGGGCCAATGAAAATTTCCGGGGGGATATTGTGAAACGGGGGGGAAATATATCTGCGGGTATAGGGGAAAAACCAGGGAGTTTTTATATCTGCGGGTTTATTAGGGGGTAAAAGGTAAATTTTTAATATGGGGGTTTATAGGGGGTTTCAGGGGTATTATTTTGCGGGGATAGGGGGTAAGGGGTTTTAATTTCGGGCAGGTATGGGGGTACGGGAGTTTATATATTCGGGGTATAGGGGGTACGGGGTTTTACCCTTCCCAGGTATGGGGGGTTTAAGGGATATATATCTGCAAGTATAGGGTGTACAAGGGGGATAAATTTTTCAGGCATGGGGGGGTTTCAGGGGTAATATTGCAGGTTTATAAAGGGTTTAATTTTTCTGGGTTTTGGGGGTTTTAATATATTTTTAAAGTATAGGGTTTTTACAGGGATATTTTTTCTCGGAGGTATAGAGGGTTCGGGGGTTATATTCTGCAGGTAAAGGGGAAAAACAGGGGGGGTTATAAAATATGCGGGTTTTATAGAGGGTACGGGGTTTTGTTTTAATATCTGCTTTATAAAAGGGTACGGGGGTATATTTTAAAAGGGTTTTTGGGGAATTCGGGGGTTTTATATATCTTACAGGTTTATAGAGGGTTCCCCAGGGGTATTTTTGGCCAGGTATGGGGGGGGAACAGGGGTATATATCTGCAGGTATAGAGGGAAAAAAGGGCCCCAAACCAAACCTAAAAAAACCCAACCCCCCCAAAACCAAAAAGAGGGAAAACCCCCGGGTAATATCTGCGGGGAAATGGGGGAACGGGGGTTTATATCTGCGGGTTTATGGGGGGGTTTAAAAGGGATTATATCGCAGGTTTTAGGGGGTACAGGTGATATATATGCAGGTATAGGGGGGTACAAGGTGATATATATGCAGGAAATAGGGGGTAAAAAAGGGGTGATAATATGCAGGTATGGGGGGTTTACAGGGGGTATATATTTTGCTGGTTGGGGGGTTTAAAGGGAGTTATTTCTCCCAATTTTAAAGGGTTGTAAAAGGGGGATATTTTTGCAGGAAAGGGGGGGTACAGGGAGTTTAATCGCGGGTTTATAGAAGGGTACAGGGGTATTTTTCCCTCCCGGAAATGGGGGGTGTACGGGGAGTAAAAAATCTGCAAGTTTTGGGTTTTAAAAGGGGGGGGGATATTTCGGGCGGGCATGGGGGGGTACGGGGAGTAAAATTCTGCAGGTATAGTGGGTTCAGGGGTATATATCTACGGGGTATAGGGGTACAGGGGTTTATTTGCGGGTTTAAAAGGGGGGAACAGGGGTATATATCTGCAGGTATAGAGGGAAAACAGGGGTTTTTTATCTGCGGGGTTATAAAAGGGAACGGGGGTATATATCTGCGGGGTATAGGGGGAAAAGGGGATATATCTGGGGGTATGGGGGAAAGGGGAAAATATATCTGCGGGTATGGGGGTTTAAAAAAAGGTGTTACTTTAAAATGGGGGGGTTTTTCTAAAAGGGGGTACGGGGGTTATTATATTGGGGAAAATATTTATAGGAAGGGTTAAGGGGTATTACCCTGCGGTTTGGGGGGTACGGGGGTTTTTTAATATCTGCAGGTATGGAGGGTACTGGGAGTATATATATGGGGGTTTAGGGGGGTAAAAGGGGTATTATTTGCAGGAAGGGGAGGGTGGGGGGGTGTATTTTAAAATTCGGGGCATTAAAAAGGGGGTATAGGGGGTATATTCGCTTTTTGAGGGTCCCGGGATCTATATCTGCAAGGTTTAGGGGGGACGGGGGTAAAATTCTGGGGTTTAAAAGGGGGGGAAAACCCCAGGGGGTATTTTATGCAGGTATGGGGTACAGGGAGTTTTAAAATTCTGAGGTATTGGGTAAAAAAAGGTGATATATCTGCAGGTATAGAGGGTACAGGGAGTTTTATATCAAAAAGGTTTTTGGGGGGGGTAAAAAGGTGATAAAATATGCAGGTTATAGGGGGTAAAAGGATTTATTTGGGGGAAAAGGTTTATAGGGGGGGTTAAAAAGGTGATATATCTGCAGGTATAGGGGGTACAAGGTGATATATATGCAGGTATAGGGGGTACAAGGTGATATATATGCAGGTATAGGGGGTACAGGGGTATATATCTGCAGGTATAGGGGATACAGGGGTATATATCTGCAGGTATGGAGGGTACAGGGAGTATATATCTGCAAGTATAAGGGGTAAAAGGGGGTAATATTGCGGCTTAGGGGTACAGGGGTATATTTTTCGGGAAAAATTAAGGGGGGTTCAGGGGGTATTATCTGCAGTTTAGGGGTAAGGGATATATATCTGCAGGTATAGAGGGTACAGGGGTATATATCTGCAGGTATAAGGGGTACAGGGGGTATATACCTCCCGGTTTAAGGGTACGGGGGTTTATATTATCGCGGGTAAAACAGGGGAAAAAGGGGGGTATTTTATCTGCAGGTTTTTGGGGGTTCGGGGGTTAAAATTATTTGGGGGGTAAAGGGGGGTTATAATCTGCATTTATAGGGGGTTTTAAAGTAAGGATTTTAAAATATCTGCAGGTAAAAGGGAAAAAGGGGGGTATTTTATTGCAGGTAAAAGGGGTTTCAGGGGGTTTTAATCTGCTGGTATGGGGGTAAAAGGGGGTTATATATTGATATATTAGGGGTACAGGGGGATATTTCTGGGGGGTATATATTAAATTGCAGGTATAGGGGGAACGGGGGGTTTATAAAAAAGGGAAAATATATATTGGGGTATAAGGGGAAAACACGGGTTTATTCTGAGGTTGGAGGGTTTACGGGGAGTTTATTTTCTGCGGTTTATGGGGGGGTTAAAAAGGGGGAAAATATCTACAGGTATAGAGGGTACAGGGGTATATATCTGCAGGTATAGGGGTACAAGGTTTTTGATTAAATTTTTTGCAGGTATAGGGGGGAAAGGGGGGTTTTATATATCTGAGGTATGGGGGGGGAAAGGGGAGTAATATATTTCGGTATGGGGGGTTCCCCGGGGTTATATCTTCAGTATGGAGGGCGGGGAAGGGTTATTATTTTGAAAGTATAGGGTGTACAAGGGGGATATATCTGCAGGCATAGGGGGTACAGGGGTATATATCTGCAGGTATAAGGGGTACAGGGGATATTTTATCTCCCACGTATGAGGGTTAGGGATTTATATCTGCGGGTTTATGGGGAGGGTTGGGGGTTTTATAGCTGCGGTTTTTAAAGGGTCCCAGGGGTTTTGTATATCTGCACTTTTAAAAGAGGGTGGGGGGGTTATATATTTGCGGGTTTAAAAGGGGGTTACGGGGGAAATATTTCTGCAGGTTATAGGGGAAATACAGGGGAAATTATTTTGGCGGGTTTATAAGGGGTACAGGGGGTTTTTTTTATTTTGCAGGTTTGGGGGGTAGGGGGGATATATCGCATTTTTATAGGGGGTACAGGGGTATAATCGGAAAGGTTTATAGAGGGTACAGGGAGTTTTTATCGGGGCAGGTATACGGGGGTGCAGGGGTATATACCCTGCGGGTAAAGGGGTCCCCGGGGGTATATATCTGCAGGTATAGAGGGAACAGGGGTATATATCTGCAGGTATAGAGGGAACAGGGGTATATATCTGCAGGTATAGAGGGTACAGGGGTATATATCTGCAGGTATAAGGGGTACAGGGAGTATATATCTGCAGGTATAAGGGTTTTCGGGGGTTTAATATTCCCAGGTTTTAAGGGTACAGGGGTTTTTATTTTCTGCAGATATAGGGGGTACGGGGGGTATATATCTGCAGGGGGTACTATTTTGGGGATGGGGGTACAGGGGTATTTTTTTGCATTTTATAGGGGGGACAGGGGTTTATATCGGGCAGGTATGGGGGGTTTTAAGGGGGGGGAAATATACGTTAAAACCAGCATTTTCCCCCTCCCCTTTATATAAAAAGGCCCCATCTGCGGTTTCCCCCTCCCTCTATATTAAAGCCCATTTTGAAGGTTTCTCCCCCCCCCTCTATATAAAAGCCCCATCGGGGTTTTTCCTTCCCTCCCCTTTTATAAACCCCCATTTGCGGTTTTCCCCCCCCTCTATAAAAAGCCCATCTGCGGTTTTCTCCCCCCTCTATTAAAGCCCCATCGGGAAAGGTTTTCTCTTCCCCCTTATTTTAAACCCCCTTTTGCCTTTCCCCCCTTAAAGGGGTTTCTCCCTCCCCCTCTATTTAAAGCCCCTTTTCTACAGGTTTTCCTCCCCCTCTTTAAAAACCCCAAATCTCAGGTTTTTCTCTCTCTTCCCCGTTTTAGGTCAATTAGGAACCAAAAATTTTTTTTATTCCCCAAATGCAGAATAATGAGGGGGGAGAATTTTTAAGGCATTTTATTGCTTTTTTGTAAAGTGAAGTTTCCTCCCATTTCATTTGTTTGGTCGCTTTGCCCCTTTAAAATGTAGGGGCTTGGGTCAAAAAGTTTGGATTCCCTTTCCCAAGTTCTCACAATAGTTGGTGGGAAATTTTGGCCCCTTTTCCCCCTGAAAAGGGCTGGTGTCACTGAGCCATGTTTTTGGGGGTCTCTTGTCGCTGAGCCATGTTTGGGGGTCTCTTGTCGCTGGCCCTGTTTGGGGGTCTTTTTGCCTCGCGGCCATGTTTTTGGGGGTCCCCCTTGCCGCTGAGCCATGTTTGGGGGTCTCTTGCTCGCTGAGCCCCCTGTTTGGGGGGTCTCTTGCTCGCTAAGGGCCCTGTTTGGGGGGGTTCCTTTTTTGCTCGCTAGCCATGTTTTTTGGGGGCCCCTTGTCGCCCCAGCCATGTTGGGGGGTTTTTGCTCGCTCCCCGGGCCCTTTTCCCGCTTTGCCATACATTTCCAATAGGATGAGGGGCAGGGGGTTTTTTGTACGGGGCCGGGTCCAAAAATGGACCCCCGGTTTTCCTGAAGGGCCCCTTTGTAACCGTTGGCCCGCAAACCCGGGTCATTGTCCATTTGGAAAACCCCAAATTTTTCCCCAAAACTGTAACTTCCCCGGGGATGTTTTGGGGATGTTGCTTTCGTATTGACACATAAAAATACAATTTAAACCCCGCGGCCCCTTTCCCCCCTCACAAACATGTCTTTCCCCCCCCTTTCCCGTCTCTTTTTCCCCCCCCTTGTAGATTTTAAGCCCTCGCGGGTAGGGTCCTCTCTCCCTCTGTCGGTTTCCCAATTTTCCCTTTTCCCTTTTCACTGTTTCTCGTTTGCTTAAGTTTTGGGATTTTAACCCCCCGAATGTACAGCGCCCCGGGAAACAAAGGCGCTTTAAAATAAATAAATTTAAAAATAATCTTCTTTCCCCATATGCATCTATTTTGTCAAGTGAACCCGTCCCCCCCTTTCCGTAAAAAAAAAACCCCCCCAAAAAAGATGCTGCCAAACCCCCGTGGGTTTCCCCAGCTGGGATGGTGTTGTTAGGCTTCCAAACTTTCCATTTTTTTCCGACGTAAAAAAGGGTCCTTATGGCCAAAAAAGTCCTTAATTTTTGTTTAGTCAGACCCGGGCGTGTCTCCCGAAATGTCGGGGCTTTGTTCCTCTGCATTTACCAAACATGAATCCCCGGCCTTTTTTCCCTGTTTTTTGGGAAATAATGGGCTTTTATGGCGAGCCGGGCCCTTTTAAACCCATGTTTATACCCGGACTTGTTTCCCCTGTGGGATAAAAGACCACAATTTAAACCCGCTTCCCGGGAAAACATCTTCAAAAGGTCTTTTTTTTTGTTCTTGGGTTGATTGCACATGTAGGGACCAAAGATGTTCCCTTTCCTGAGACACAGAACCCCCTCCTTCCCGATCCGGGATGATGGCCCGGGCCCTTTTCCCAAACTTGGGTTTTTCTTGTGTAATAATTTTTTTGTACAAAATGAACGAGGCCCTTCAGGTTCTGGAAAAAAGCCCTCCCAGGATGATCCAGACCCTTTGCCCAAATCCACCCCAAATTTTCTTCCTGAAATTCCCTTTGGGTGTTTTTACAATGCGGGGGTCATTTTTACTTTTTGCAGAAAGTAATTAAAAATCCCTAATTGACCTAAAACGGGGGAAGGTTTTAAACCTTAAATTTTATGTCAGAAGAGGGGAAAAAAAATGCAGTGAAGGGCTTTATATAGAGGGGAGGGAAAAAAAAGAAAATGGGGTTTTTTATAGAGGGGAGGGGGAAACCCCGCAGATGGGGGTTTATATTTGAGGGGGGGGAAACCTTCCAAAAGGGGCTTTATATTTGGGGAGGGGGAAACCTGCAGATGGGGCCTTTATAATAGTTGGGTTTGGAAGAATCCTTTTGGGTGGGGCTTTATATAGAGGGGAGGGAAAACCTGCAGATGGGGCCCTTTTTATAGAGGGGGGAGGGGGAAACCTTTCAGATGGGGGGTTTTATAGAGGGGAGGGAAAAAACCCGCCCGTGGGGCTTTTTTTTTAGAGGGGGGGGGAAACCTGCAGATGGGGGCTTTTTTTTTAGAGGGGAGGGAAACTGCTGGGTTCAGCTGTATCTGCAGGTATAGGAAGTACAGGGAGTACAGGGGCCAAACTAATGTGCAGGTTTTTAAAGGGGGGATTTTATCTGGAGGTTTTAGGGGGTTTTCAGGGGGGAAAATATCGGGTCGATTGGGGGGGCCTCTCGTTTACCTGATTCCCCTCTCGTCGCCCGCCCCGGTAAACTGCGTTGGGCGGAAAGTTCGTATATGAAAACCCAAAAAGGGGGAGTCTCGATTGCTGTTACATTCACTGCAAGACAGAAGGAAGGGCCCCATTATACACCAGGAAAACTTTGAATGGAAAGGGCCCATTATAAACCCCGGGATGATGGAAAGGGCCCCCTTATACACCCAAACACTGTGGGGGAGCCCCCTTAAAAAACCCAGCACTGGGTGGGGGCCCATTATAACCCCCGCACCCGATGGGGGGGGGCCCTTATAACCCCGCACGGGTGGGGGGGCCCATTTTACCCCCCAGCACCCGGTTGGGGGGGGACCCTTATAAATCCCCGGGACTGATGGAGGGGCCCCCTTATACCCCCCCCAGCACTGAAAGGGGGGGCCCATTAAACCCAGCACTGAGGAAAAGGGGGCCCCTTTAACCCAGCCCCTGATGGAGGGGCCCCCTTTTACACCCAGGGAAATGCAATGAAGGGCCCCATTTTAACCCAGCCAAATGAAAGGAAAGGGGCCATTTTTACACCCAGCACTGATGAAAAGGGGACCATTATTAAAACCCGATGATGAAAGGGGGCCCATTATACACCCAGCACTGATGAAGGGCCCCATTATACACCCAGCACTGAGGAAGGGCCCCATTATACACCCGCCAATGTTTTAAGGGCCCCCTTATACACCCAGCACGAGAAAAAGCCCCATTATACACCCCGCATGATGAAGGGCCCCCAATTTTACACCCCGCAAAGATGAAAAAGGGGCCCCAAATTTTCACCCGCACTGATTTAAGGGCCCCCTTATTTCCCAGCACTGATGGAAAGGGGGCCCCTTATACACCCAGCCTGTTTTAAGGGCCCCCTTATACACCCAGCCCCTGATGGAGGGGCCAAATTTACCCGCATTTATGGGGGGCCCATTATACCCCAGCACTTGGGTGAAGGGGCCCCATTTATACACCCCTCAATGATGGAAAGGGGCCCCCTTATACACCCCGCCCCTGAAAGAAGGGCCCCCTTATACAAACCCGCACTGAAGAAGGGCCCCAAATTTTTCACCCCGACTGATGAAGGGCCCCATTATACACCCAGCACTGATGAAGGGCCCCATTATACACCCAGCACTGATGAAGGGCCCCATTATACACCCAGCACTGATGAAGGGCCCCATTATACACCCCAAACACTGATGGAAAGGGGCCCCTTATTAAAACCCAGCACTTGATGGGGGGGCCCCCTTATTCACCCCGCACTTTATGGAAAGGGCCCCCATTATACACCCAGCACTGATGAAGGGCCCCATTATACACCCAGCACTGATGAAGGGCCCCATTATACACCCAGCACTGATGAAGGGCCCCATTATACACCCCCGCCCGATGAAGGGCCCCCAATTATAACCCCGCATGATGAGGGGCCCCCTTATAAAACCCAGCACTGATGAAAGGGGCCCCATTATTCCCCCCAGCACTGATGAAGGGGGCCCCTTATAACCCAGATGATGAAGGGCCCCCTTTTTACCCCCAGCTGATGGGGGGGGCCCATTATTCACCGCACTGATGAAAGGGCCCCTTATACACCCCGCACTGTTTGGGGGGACCCCTTATACACCCAGACTGATGGGGGGCCCAATTTTACACCAAGGGACTGATTTGGGGGGAAACCCATTATACCCAAGGGATGATGGGGGGCCCATTATACACCCAGCACTGATGAAGGGCCCCATTATACACCCAGCAAATGATGGGGGGGGGCCCCCTTTTAAAACCAGCCTGAGGAGGGGCCCATTATAACCCAGCAATGATTTAAAAAAAAGGGGGCCCCCTTATACAACCCCGCATGATGGAGGGGGCCCCCCTTTATACCCAAACACTGATTGGGGGGGCCCCATTATACACCCAGCATAAAGGGGGGGCCCCAAATTATACACCCAGCCCCCTTAATGAAGGGGGCCCTTTACACCAAAAAAGGGGGCCCAACCCCCTTGATGGAGGGGCCCCATTATACCCCGCCACTGATGGGGGGAGGGCCCCTTATACACCAGCACTGATGGAGGAGCCCATTATAACCCGCACTGTGGAGGAGCCCATTATTTCCCCCAGCAAGATGGAGGGGCCCCATTGATTAACCCAAAAAAACTGGGGGGGAGGGGCCCCTTATTTCACCCAGCACTGGAAGGGGGGGCCCATTTTACACCCAGCCAAATGATGGGGGGGGCCCAAAATTTTTCCCCCCAAACAATGATGGGAAGGGGGCCCATTATACACCCCGCACTTGGGGGAAAGGGGGATTAAAACCCCAGCATATGGAAAGGGGCCCAAATTTTACCCAGCACTGATGGGGGAGCCCATTTTTACACCCAGCAAAGATGGAAGGGGGGACATTTTACAACCCCGACTGAGGGAAAAGGAGCCCCTTATACACCCAGCACTAAAGGAAAGGGGCCCCCTTATACCCGAAATTTATGAAGGGGCCCCTTATACAAAAAACCCGCAGGAAATGTATTTGGGAAAGGGCCCCAATTTTTAAAAAAACCCAGGGGGTTGGGGTGGAGGGGCCACTCATTTTTCCCCAACACGAAAGGAAAAGGGCCACTTTTTTCCACCAGGCCACTTTAAAAATAGGAAAGGGGCCCATTTTTATTTTCATCCCAGCATTTGGGCTCCGAAACCCCTTTTACCCCCCCCCCCCGGGGTGTTAAGGGGCCCATTTCCCGGGGAAACCCTTTAGGGGGAGGCCATTAAATTCACAGGGGCCCCAAAGGGATGGAGGGGCCCCCTTTTTTAAACCCCCGCCTGCAGGAGGAGACCCAATTAATACAAAACCCAGCAAAAATTTTTTTTAAAGTTGGGAGGAAACCCCCTTTTTTTTTACAAAAAAACCAAAGGGGCCCCTCCTTTTTCCAAGGGCCCCCTTTTTTACAACACCCCCAATGGGGGAAAAGGCCCCTTTATTCCCAGCACTAAAGGAGGAGCCCAATATAACCCGCACTGATGGAAAGGGGGCCCCTTTTCCCATTAACCAAAAACCCCCCCCCGTTTGGGGGGGGCCCATTTTTTACCCAGCAATGATGGAGGGGCCCCCTTTTTACACCCCGCACTTTATTTGGGGGGAGCCCTTATAACCCCGAAAATGATGAAGGGCCCCATTATACACCCAGCACTGATGGAGGGGCCCATTATACACCCAGCACTGTTGGAGGGGCCCATTATACACCCAGCACTATTTGGGGGGCCCCTTATTTAAACCCCGCATGATTTAAAGGGCCTTTTGGGACCATTAATTTACCAGGAAATGATGGAAAGGGCCCATTATACCCAAGGGAAATAGGAGGGAAAATAGTGGGTGGAAAGGACCCTTTCCCCCACAAGGGGATTATCCCACAAAAAGGAGGGGAATTTCCAAGGCACAGAGGGGCCCTTTTCCCCCGCCCGGGACACCCATTTTCCCCCAAATGAGAAGGGGCCCCCAAAACCCCACTAAAGGGGCCCCCAAAACCGGAACCTTGGTTTTGGGGGAATCCCCGAGTAGGGGATTATAACCCCCGGAAAAATGGGGTACCCATTTTACACCCGCACTTATTTGGGGGGCCCTTTTTTTAAAACCCGCCGGTGGGGGGGGCCCTTCCCCTTGGGGGGGCCCCTTTAAAAAGTGTTGGGGGGCCCTTTTTAAAAACCCGTGAGAAAAAACCCCGGTGAAAAGGGAATCAAACCGGGCCCGATTGGGGAGGAGACCCTTTCCAGGCCTGATGGAGGGGGCCCCTTCAAACTGTCCCATTATCCCAGATGAGGGGGGGTTTTCACCCCAGAGGGGGGCCCCTTTCCCGCCTTAGGGGGGCCCAATTTAAACCCGGGGGCCTTATGGGGGGGGAAAACTAATGTTTAGGGGCCCTTTAACCGGCCCGTGGAAGGGGAAAATTTAAAAACCCGTTTTTTTGCGGGGATTATAAAAAAAAAACCCCATTTTTGGGGGTTTATCCCCCCGTTTGGGGGCCCTTTAAACCCGTGATGAAGGGGCCCCCAACAACACCCATTTCATGATAAAGGACCCATTATTTCCCAGCACTAAAGGAGGGCCCATTTATACCCCGCACTGTGGAGGGGGCCCCTTATAACCCGCACTGTTGGGGGGGCCCATTTATACCCAAACACTTTTTGGAGGAGCCCCTTTTACAACCCCAGAAATGATAAGGGCCCCCTTATACAAACCCCGCCCCTGATGGAAAGGGGCCCCCTTTTTACCCAGCACTGATGGAGGGGCCCATTATACACCCAGCACTGATGGAGGAGCCCATTATACACCCAGCACTGATGAAGGGCCCCATTATACACCCAGCACTGATGGAGGAGCCCATTATACACCCAGCACTGATGAAGGGCCCCATTATACACCCAGCACTGATGGAGGGGCCCATTATACCCAGCACTGATGGAGGGGCCCATTATACACCCAGCACTGATGGAGGAGCCCATTATACACCCAGCACTGATGGAGGAGCCCATTATACACCCAGCACTGATGGAGGAGCCCATTATACACCCAGCACTGATGGAGGAGCCCATTATACCCAGCACTGATGGAGGGGCCCATTATACACCCAGCACTGATGGAGGGGCCCATTATACACCCAGCACTGATGGAGGGGCCCATTATACACCCAGCACTGATGGAGGGGCCCATTATACACCCAGCACTGATGGAGGGGCCCATTAAATATATCTAACACGCCAAACAATTAACATGTGTTTGTGGCGTAATAATTGACATTGCTATATAGGCGTATACTTGTGTCTGTCTTATCTTGCTACGACTAAGGGCCTGAAACGCGTTAGAATTTGTCCTAGATGTCTTATATTTTTACCCTACTCTCAATAAAACGTGGATTTTACTGCATCTCAAGCCGAGCTGGACATTCATCTTTACTTTGGCAATAGCTAAATCACACCTGCAGCCAGGTGACATGGATTAAAGTTGCCTCCACCTCTGTCCTGTGTCCTTGTGTGACCACATTGAGCGTGGAGAAAAGAAAGAAGACCAAAGAACTGTCTGAGGAGGAAGCCTGAGCAATCTCCAGGCTACAAGTCCATCTCCAAAGACCTGAATGTTCCTGTGTCTACCGTGCGCAGTGTCATCAAGAAGTGTAAAGCCCATGGCACTGTGGCTAACCTCCCCATGGCACTGTGCAAACCACCCCATGGCACTGTGGCTAACCTCCCCATGGCCCTGTGGCTAACCTCCCATGGCACTGTGGCTAACCACTCCCATTGCACTGTGGCTAACATCCCCATGGCACGGTGTCTAACCTCCCCATGGCACTGTGTCTAACCTCCCCATGGCACTGGGACTAACCTCCCCATGGGCACTGTGGCTAACCTCCCCATGGCACTGTGGCTAACCTCCCCCATGGCACTGTGGCTAACCTCCCCATGGCACTGTGGGCTAACCTACCATGGCACTGTGGCTAACCTCCCCATGGCACTGTGGCTAACCCTCCCCATGGCACGGCAAAACCTCCCCATGGGCAGGGGGCTAACCTCCCCATGGCACTGTGCAAAACCCCCCCTGG
>JAODAL010065015.1:0-18428 GCA_025379985.1 Phyllomedusa bahiana | reverse complement strand
AATTTTTTCTGTTGAGCGGGGGGAAGGGAGAGGTTCCAAGCTGTCTTGGAAGTGAAAAGCTAAGTTAACTCCATAGGTAAATCTAATTTCTCGCCCCCCTCTAAAATTTTTTGTAATTAGAATGGGCATTTGACATTCAGGATTCTGGGAAAGATGGGTGATTTTCTTTCTCTCACACACACAGTGATATATCCTGCAGATATAACAATATACGCTTTATCTGTTTGTGTTTACATGGGACTGCACATGATCTCTCTCTTTGCTGCAGATTGCTGTCACTGGCAAACCCCACACGCATTCGTTGCACCTCTACCACTGATTGCTGTCACTGACAAACCCCACACGCATACGTCGCATCTCTACCACTGATTGCTGCCACTGACAAACTCTCTCTCTCTCCTCCCCCTCCCACCCTCGCGCTCCCATCACCGCCCTTTTAACTACATCTCCCTCAGACGCGCGTTCCCGATTATGACCAGGGGTAGGACCTGGGTGTAACCTGAGCAGCGCTCTCACTTTGTTCCCAAGCACTAAACAAACAGCCCGTTCTCCTAAACCATACCACTTTGCTTATGGTAACCAAGGACAGACATGCTTAAATTTTTGGTTCACTCCTTTTGAACTATGATCTTCATAGCGAGAAAACCCCTTTAAATTAGGGATAGAAACTCTGTTGTTAGAGATAAGACTCTGCAGGGAATGACTCTTCATGGTTAAATGGCAGTTTTGTGCATCAATCAGATAAAAGAGAGCAGGGAGAGGTGATGAGAGATGGTCGGTAACCATGAGAAGCCTTTTAGACAGATAAAATCTTCTTTATCTCCTGATCAAGGCAAACCAGAAAGCATTTGGTAATAGTCTTCATTTACCTTTTCCTGCATGTTAAAAGCTAATAACTGTGGTAAAAAAAAAACAGGCAACGAAAAAAAAAAATGTAAAAAAAGTGTATGTAAGGAAAGCCTGAAACTGCTTCTTACTGCTGCGTGTCTGTCTCCTAACTACAACATTTGAAAAATGCCAATGACTTGAAGGCACTTTTCATGTGGGCAAACAATTTTTTATTGCTCCAATGAATATAAAATAAAAAACCAAATCATCTGTGCAGACTTATTTGTCTCCATGGCTACAAACTACAAATAAACTCTGTGGTGTTCTCATCCTGCAGTTACGTGAAAACATAAAAAAGAAAACAAGAACACATAACAAAATTAGAAATAACAAAGGCGGGGTGTATAACTGTATAACTATACTGCATTATTTGAGAGCTCTGACGTGGTGGTATTTGGACACTGATGTTATTATTTTACACTGCATAGTGATATACGTGTCCTGTATTGTGCTGTTTCAAGTGATTTATTTGGGTTCGATAGGTATTTCCTATAATTTGTGCACTATGTAGCATGTTATGTGGTTACATTATGGCTTAATATTTAGTTGTTATATGCCTTAATATTTATATTATATTTTTCTACAGAATGCTATATTAATTTGGTACTGTATAGTGTTGAGCGATTATTATCGACAAAGTTGAAATTGGCACAGTTTTTATGTTGATCGAAATTTTTAGATCATGCGATAATCTAGGTTAAAATCTGTGCATATCTATTAAGAATCGCGCCATTTTTGGCGCTTCCTGTCTTTTGGCGGCCCAAAATCATTTAAAAGAAAGACGGGGTTTGGTGGGGTGCGACGTCTGACTGGGATGTTATGGTTGCGATTGGGGGGGAAAAAACACATGACCTCGTTTTACATAAAACAGCCCTTCCTGTTCATGATAGGTCCCCAGCTTCATAGCATGGAATCCCTCTGCCTTGCCCAAACCGCTCAGCGAAATTATTTATTTCTTCACAGAAAAAGCCTACTGTTACTGTGATTTACAACTTAGTTAGATCAGAGATTGGAAGTTTTTATGTAGTTGGTAGAGGATTTTAAAGGAGACAACCGCTGCAAATCATTGGGGGGAGGGGGGGGGAGAGGGGGGTGCGGGGAACACGACAAGCTTATAAAGAATATATAAAATTCCCAAATTTGTGTAGACATTTCACTGCAAAACTTATTTTTAAAAAATTTTTATTAAAAAT
The DNA here is from genome assembly GCA_025379985.1 of Phyllomedusa bahiana. Taxonomy (NCBI): domain Eukaryota; kingdom Metazoa; phylum Chordata; class Amphibia; order Anura; family Hylidae; genus Phyllomedusa; species Phyllomedusa bahiana. The sequence goes on along the minus strand of JAODAL010065015.1, from coordinate 16,347 downwards.
TTCCTGGTATTGGGCAGACTGAACTTATTTTTTGGAACAATCTTTTCAGTAAAATGCAGGCTCTTTTTTAGGTGCAAAACTCCTTTTTTTTATCATATAATTTTAGATGGTGTCTTTTTTAATTTTGCCCATTCCGCTTTGTTGATATAGCCCCTTGCAGTTAAAAGAGTCCCGCAATTTTTTATCAGCAAGGTTGAAGGTTCCAAAAATCCTTTTAACCCAATACAATACAGATACGTGTTTTTTTTCACTTTTCGCACTACAGCTTTGTTATAGGCCCTTCACTTAAAATTTAATAGGCAAATTTTGTAGTCACCACGGTGAATTTAAAAGGGGCCAAAAATACCTTTTATTATCGGAAACATTAAGAAACGGTTTTTTGCCTTTTGCCCGTCAGATTTGTTGAAGAGCCACCTTGCAGTTTAAATTTTAACCAGCAATTTTGGGATTACCACAGGGGAATTGTAGTTGCAAAAAAAAAAATTTTATTATGAAAAAATTACAGATCGTGTTTTTCACTTTGGCGCACTACAGCTTTGTTCATTGAGGCACCTTGCACTTAAAAAGTAATCAGCAATTTTTTTTTAGTCACCACAGGTGAATTGAAAGGTGCCAAAAATACCTTTTATTATCCCAAAACATTTAAAAACGTGTTTTTTTCATTTTTGGTCATTTCTGTGACATCAGCTATACACGGTCCTATTATAAAAAAAAGTTTTTCTAACAGACATTTGTTCTTCACAATTGTCCAAAATGGCTCAAAAGGGCATGCTTTTAATTTTTGGGGGCTTTTGCGTGACATGAGCAGAACAGGTCCTATTGTAAAAAAATTTTTTTTTAACAGAAATTTGTTCTTTTACAATTTTCAAGGGGTAAAAGGGTGATGGTCTGCAGAAACAGGAATAGGTGGACCCCTGTTTAAAGGACACTATTGCAAAAGACTTGTTTTTGCAAGATCTTTAACATAGCATCAACCTGTATTGGAAACCCATTTAATACAATTAAAAAAAGGAAAACAAAAACAGGTGGGGTTCCATCCTATTTTTAAAAAAGTGTTTTTGAATTAAACTACTAAAAAAACTTGCATTTTTACAAAATAGCGGTAAAAAAAAACCTTAATTGACAAAGGAAAGGGACAGGAAAAAATTGCCAGATGTAGGTTATTCAGAGGACATGGAGTATGGAGCACGGACAGAGAACAAAGACAGAGCAATTTTCCGCACTTGAGAAAAAGAGAAAAAGAATGCCAAGAAAAAGGGCCCCTGGGTGAACAGGAGCTTAACCACCAGTTTTTCCCAAAGTAAAGCTCAATTGGCCCGCACATCGGGGGGCCCGTGTCCCAGGACAGGGGAATAAGTCCCTGAAACTAAAATGGGGTTAAAACTCTTTTTCTGGCATTTTTAATCGTGGTCAGCAGGTTTGGGGCCATGCTGTGGCCCAGGGCAGGTATAGTCAATGTCCAGTGAAATAAAATGGTGGGTTGAAAGACTCCTTTTTCCGGCACTTTTTAATCTGGGGGTCATGCAGGTTTGGGGCTCATGCTGTGGCCCAGGACAGGTATAGTCAATGTCCAGTGAAACTAAAATGGTGGTTGAAAGACTCCTTTTTCCGGCACTTTTTAATCTGGGGTCATGCAGGTTTGGGGCTTATGCTGTGGCCCAGGACAGGGATAGTCTATGTCCAGTTCAAGTAAAATGATGGTTCAAATCATACTGCCTTCTGGCACTTTTTAATTTGTGGGTCATGCAGGTTTAAGGGTCATGCTGTGGTGCAAGACAGGGATAGTGAATGGTCTGTGATATTTTTTCTGTGGCTTTTAAAACCTAAGATGTAGCACGTATCCATTTGACTGTTGTGGATGTTAATTCCAGCTTCTCCAGCCCTGTTTGGGTGTAAGAATGAAGGTGTTGTTGCTCTCCCATAGACTTTAATGTCCATCCATCATAATCTAACATCGACCATCGAATACCTTGTCGATGATGGTCGACTCTCGACCATCGATCGATGTCGATGGCCAACGTAATCGCTCAACACTAGTACTGTACAGTATATTACAGAGGTATTGTTTAAGTTGGGCACCATATTAGGTATTACTAGGGCCCTTAATGGCATGTTCTTTACTGTAAGCATGCAGAATTATACGGTGACATTACTTAGAAACTGAAACTTCTCCTTAAAGGGGTTGTATCAATGCATTAAATGGTATTCAGAATAAGGGGACAGTGAAAATAATCAACTTTGGATGTCATTACCAAAGCTGTCTTGTTTTCACAGGATCCCTTCTCTTCTGTTTCTGTAAACACTGTTCCCCAGTGCTGGGCGGATTCCTCCTTCTTTCATTTCATTGGCTGACAGCTCTACTAATTTACATTCTGTCTGTCCCCCCGGTCGTATTCACGGGAGCGAGCATTCCTGCCTCTCTCACTCAAAGTAAGGGAACTGCACAATTTCACTTTGCACAGCCAGCAGAAGCACAGAGGCACTGCACCTGCTTTTACAATCAGAAAACAGCAGAATTGTGCGTTGGTGCCTAATGCAAACATAGACGGTGCATTAGGCTGCCTCTCTCACTCAAAGTAAGGGACCGACAGCAATTTCATTCTGCACAGCCAGAAGAAACACAATAATACTGCAGGGCTTCTACAATCAGAAAACAGCAGAATTGTGTCTCGATGCCTAAATGCTCCTGCGTGTAAACAAAGCAGGAAGATCTGTGCTACTCAGCATGAGTTCGTAGAAGACTGGATTCAATTGTAACAAACCTCCAGCTGTGAGAGGAGAGAGTTCATAGAAGATTGTCTAGACTACAAGCAAGTTAAGAAACACCTAGCCGGGAGGGGAAGAAACGCCCCTGAATTTGTAGAGCCGAGAAGCTGAGAGCACAATGAAACACATGAACAGAAGAAGCGATACATCCCCTTTAAGAAAACTGGTTGTTTTACAAAAATATGGAGAAAACCACATTGATAATAGCATGAAATAACAGCTGTGGTGCATTTCTGTTCTGTTTAGTGACACAAATTGTAAGCTGAAACTTAAGGCAAAACATTTTTTTATAAGGGGTTGGGGGCACCAAAATAGAGTTCTATGTAGGGAACATGTTTAAACAAAACAGAATAGCCTGCATCACATACCTTGTAACATCTTTATATAAACTATCACACTAAAAAGTCTTTTTACTGCATTGCTTCTGACAAATATATAAATGTTATCATGTCACTGAAAGTAGTTTGCTGTCTATTGCCTGAAGCTTTGTTGCCAGACAGCAATGCTTGAACAGATAATTAGTTTGCTCGGATGACTCACGTTGAAAATAATGATACTTTTGATTTAGTAATCTCTTACTCCTGGATCTCTGCCTTTAACACTTGTATTTTGCATTGCATTCTTTGTCCATAAAAAATGCTTCTTTTTTTCTCTAAGGCTTCATGTTTTTTTTTTTCATGCAGTTTCTTGTAGATTTTTTTTTTTGCTATAAAAGTCTATATTCTTACATGAATTTTAGATCAGTCTTTTCCTGGTGCATTAATTGTCATCAAAAATCATGTGATCTAACATGTGCTGTGCAATGTGGAAAGATGCTACAAAAAAAGCATGAAAAAAACATGCACACATAGCTTTTTTGGTGTAGATAAAAAAAGCAATAAAGGTCTATGGCAAGTAAAAGTCAACAAACTGCCTGAAAAACTACACCTAGAGCATGCCCCAAAAAAGAAACCTATTACTATTACAGAACTAAAAAAATTTTATTTATTCTACACATCTGCAGTTTTTTATTTGTCGACATAGACAATACTACAAAGTTACAGTGTTTGTGAGGCCGAACAAAAGACAGACGTCCATCCAGTTCAGTCTATTGTGCTCTAGTGTTGATCCAGAGGAAGACAAACCCCCCATGAGGTAGAAACCAATTGTCTTCATTTTAGGGGAAAAATTATTTCCCAGCTTCAACCTGGCAATCAGAAGAAATCCCTGGATCAACGACCCTTCTCCAGAATAGTAGTCACTATAACTTGTTATATTATTACGCTCCAGAAATGCATCCAGACCCTTTTTGAACTCTGTTATTGAATTCACCATGACAAGTTCCTCTGGCAGAGAGTTCCACAGTCTCACTGCTCTTACAGTAAAGAATCCCTTTCAATGTTTGTGTAGAAACCTTCTTTCCTCTTGGCATAAAGGATGGTCCCTTGATCTCGATACAGTCCTAGGTATAAATACATCTTGGGACAACCTATGGTAACCAAATGTGTTTTACTTGTGTCTTTTGTATTTGCCACAAAACCACAGCAATTAGCTGTAAATCAAGTGTGGTTACGGCAGCTTGGCAACATCTTGTATGGGCAACACAACATTCGGGTGTTTTCGCATGGTGTGGTTTGTGGTGTTTTTTGGTACATTTTTGATGCATTTTTCCACTTGCAGTACTGCAAATCAATTAAACTTCCTTTATTACAACAAGCTTCTTTCACTTATCTAAAACACTTTGCAAGGTGTTACAAGTGAGCAATCAATTACTTTGTTTAGAATCCGCAAAACTTCAAACAAAATAGTTGATTACTCATTTGTAACACCTTGTGAATCAATTTAGATAACTGAAAGAACCTTGCTGGTAATAAAGGAAGTTTAATTGCTGTGCAGTGCAGGAAGTGAAAAAATGCACCAAAAATGCCTCAAAACCACTCCTTGTGGATGGAGACTGAGAGATGCCCAGTAAAAAGCATGAATGTCTATACGACCATATAAACATAACATTTTTGATCTCTGTTTAACGTAGAAATAGATTTATTTTTAAAGACCAATAAACGTATGCAAATATTGCCTCTGTCTCTCGTACCAATGTATACATTATACATATGTGCATATGTTTGCATGTTTCTGTCCGATTTGATAGAAGAAAAGTATACATTTCTCTAGTCTTTTTTGTATTTGTTTAAATAGTTATTTCAACCCCTTCCCAACTAAGGGTGCTTTCACATGGAGCGTTTGTGGTGTGTTTTTGACATGTTTTTTGTGCAGAAGGCACAGCAGTTAATGCTGTATATTCCTGCACAAAAACGCATCCAAAACGCACCAAAAATGCACCAAAAAAAACACTCCATGTGAAAGCACCCTTAGTTATTTCCTTCCTATCTTCTAAGAGCATTATGTTTTTATTTTTTAGACTTCCTGCTATGCTATGGCAACCGCCCCACATCCTGCAATCTCTATAAATTTAGACACTGCAACTGTGACTACTGTGGCGTGTAACAGGTTAAACAGTAGGGATCTAAGCACTCTCCAATCCCAGCTGATAGTAATGGGTGTCAGCTGCAGTTAACAGGAGACACTGGCTGCATTTGGAGTTAGTTCAGCGAGGTAGCCTGCTCCATACTCCCTCACCAACAGTTAGATAATTTTTGTTGATCCCGCAGCACATAAAATGGAATAAAATGCGATCAAAACTCAAAAAAAAACGCCAAAGTGGTACCAAGTAAAACATCAGTTCATTTTGCAAAGAAAGCCTTTACACAGTTCTGTATATAGAAAAATAAAAAAGTTATGGCTATCATAAGATAGCTATGCATAAGTATTGTTTTATACATTAAAAACACTTTTTCTTGTTACAGTGTTTCAACATAAAAAAACTATATAAATTGGGTATCGCAGGAATCCACGGTTAGCGGATTTAAAACCAATCAGAAAGCCTTGTCCTCCCAAAAATGATACCAATAAAAACGTCAAATCATCCCACAAAAAACAAGCCCCTACATAGCTCCATACACATAAAAAGGTATGGCTCTCAGACAATTAAAGTGTCTTTATTGTGTAAAAGCAGTAAAACATAAAAAATATATACTAATTGGGTATTGCTGTAATCGTATCGACCTGCTGAGTAAAGCTAGCATGCCATTTATACTGCAAGGTGACCGCTGTAAAAATAAAAATAAAAAACACTACTAAGATTACTGTGTTTTGTTTTAAATGCTTCACAAAAACCTTAATAAAAAGTGATCAAATTGTCATATGAATTCTATAGTGATACCAAAAAAAGGTCAACTCACCCCATAAAAAACAAGCCTATAATCAGCTCCGCATACAGAAAAATGAAAATGTTATGGCTATCAGACTATGTTGACATAAAAACACAATTTTTTATGAATGTATTTCTATTGTGTAAAACTAGTAAAATATAAAAAAATGTATAAAATTTCTAGCATTGCAATTGTACCGCATAGTAAAGTTATTATGTAATTTATTCCACACGGTGAATGCTGTAAAATTGAAGCCCAAAAAACAATGTCAGAACTGCGTTCTTTTTTCCACCCATTTTTATGGCCCTGTGCTAAAAAGACTATGGAACAACTGTGCACCCAAAATGCACAATACACCCCTAGATGAGATCCATGAGGGGTGTTGAATCCAAGACAGGGTGACCTCTGGAAAGTTTCACCAGTTCTGGTACTTTGGGGGCTTTGCAAATGCGACGTGGCACTCACCAAAATCTGCGTTCCAAAAGCCAAAATATCGCTACCTCCTGTTTACACCGTGCCATGCAAATAGCAGTTTACACCCATATGTAGGGAATTGCCGAACTTGGAATAAATTGAGTTACAAACTTTGGGCTGCTTTTTCTAGAATTCCTTGTAAAATCTAAACATTTTCAGCTAAACTGCAGATTGTTGGAGAATTTTTTTTTTCATTTTCAGAGACTAACGCTAAAAAAATTAGTCAAACACCTGTGAGGTCGATATACTCACTGCACCCCTGGATATATTCCTTAAGGTGTGTAAGGTGTGTTTACAGTGGTGTTTATTAAGTTTAGTACCTTAGGGTGTCCGCAAACCTTTAATGGCACCTAAATAAAATTGTAATGAAAATGAGACCCCAAGGTCCAGTAGGTGCTCCTCCTATTCTGACACCTGTGGTTGAGCCAAATAGCACACTAGGGCCACATATGGGATATGGCTAAAAATGGCGGAATCTGGGGAATTGATCTTGAGTTGCATTCACCTGGTCCCATCTACCGTGTTCCAGTGAATAATGGATAAAAATTAAAAATATGCCAAAAAAAAAGTGAAATTTAGAAGCTTCACTTTGCTTTAATTTCTGTGAAATACTTAATCGGTTAACCCCTTAAGGACCCGGGGTTTTTTTTTGGTGACACGTTCGTTTTTCCCTCCTCCCCTTTCCAGAGCCATAACTTTTTTATTTTTCCACCTACATAGACACATGAGGGATTATATTGTGTGGGACAAGATGTACATTCTAATGGTGTTATTCACTATACTATAGAATATACTGGGAAACCGCAAAAAAAATTCCAATTGGGACAAATTGTGAAAAAAAAAATTATTTTCGCCATATTTGCGGGAGTTTTGCTTTTACGGCGTTCAATCTTCGGTAAATATAATGTGTTATCTGTATTCTACAGGTTTTTACACATCCGGCAATACCAAACATGTAGGGTTTCCGTTATGTTTTGGTACCGTAAAAAAATTCCAAACATTTTCTATTTGCGCCACGGCGCCATTTTGTGCGACCAATAACTTTTTTGTACTAACACCTACGGAGGTCAGTGAGGGGGCATTTTTTGCGGGCTGAAGTGTACTTTTTATCGCTAGCAGTTTGGAATGCTTGCGACTTTTTTGATCATTTTTATTCCATTTTTTAAGTGACGTAAAATGACCAAAAAACGCAATTTTGGCGTTTGGAATTTTTTTTTCTTCTACGGTGTTCAGCGTATGGGATAAATGATGTTATATTTTTATAGATCGGACTTTTTCGGACGCGGCGATACCAAATATGTGTAACTTTTTTATTATTTTAATGATTTTATTTGTAAAATGGGGAAAGGGGGGTGATTTGAACTTTTAAAAAAAAAATTTTTGTACTTTAAAACTTTATTTATTTTTTTACTGTAACATTTAGTCCCCCTATGGTGCTTGACCACTAGGGGGCGTGATTGTTAATATAACCTAATGCATTGCATAGGCAATGCATTAGGGTGTACAAAGATGGCGGTTTCCCCACTTCCAGTCTGCGGACGGAAGTGGGGCAAACCGGCCAGTGTAAGTGACGGGAGCCTTCACTAGCTGCGCCGGTGCCGATGACCGCAATTATCGGTGCGCAGCACCGATCGTCGTTTTTTAAGACGCCGCGGCCATCTTTGCCGCGGTGTCTGATGGGTTAAACAGCGCCAGCGGGCGGAGCCACCCACCGGCGCTGTTACTGCCGGATGTTACACGATTAGCCCTAACACCCGCGGCATGCAGGGGTCCGGAGCGATCCCCCTGCAAAGCCCCTTAGCGGACCCTGGGACGTACTTATACGCCCAGGGTCGTTAAGGTGTTAAAAAAAACTTCCTAAATTCTGTTTTGAATACTTTAAGGGGTTTAGTTTCTTAGATGTAGTCATTTATGGGGGTATCTATGAACACAGGCACTTCAAAGCCACGTTACAACTGGACTGGTCCTAAAAAAAATCTATTTTGCAAATATCTTTAAAATGTGGAAAATTACTACTACATTTCTAAGTCCCCTAATGTCGTAAAAAACGACATTTAAAAAATGATGCCAACCTACAGTGGACATATGGTAAATGCTAGTTATAAACTATTTTGAGTGGAATGATGATCTGTCTTACACACAGAAAAAACATTATGGGGTAAATGTAGTAAATTAAATAACTTTTAAATAACTATTAAAGCAATTTAACTATTGTCCTTTAAAATTTATTTGACAACATTCACTTTGCATTAATACCTTTATTGTATAGGTTGTTACAGTTATGACGATACCAAATTCAAATATGTTTTATTATTTTTTACTACTAGGATTTTGCTATTTCTTTATTAAATGATTTGAATTGTTTTGCCACATTCAAAGACTCATAGCATTTTTATTTTCCATCAGTGGTGCTGTACAAGGGTTTGTTTTAGAGGACAGTTTGCAGTTTAACTTGGTACCATTTTGTGGGATAAAATTGTTTCTATTCATTTTGAAAAACCAATTTGGGGATGTGATCAGAAATGACTGTAATGTCATAGGGGATAAAAAGGCAAGGTCTTGGTCCCTTAATTGCCTAAAGAGTAGAATCAAACGGTGTGTTAGGGGCCGTTCACACGGCACAGTGCAAATCCGGGTCGGAAATCCTGACCAGTACTTGCACTGTTTTGGGGCCATGCACACGGCCACCAGGGGATGGCTTTCTCCACGGTTTGCGGAGAAAAGACCTTCTCCTTTTCATAGACATGTTCATATTCCGGCAGAAAACAAAGCGGAAAAATGAACATGTCCTATGCTTTTCGGACCGTCGGCGGTCTGGAAAACCACCCGGCGGAAAACCCGTGCAGTCAGAACCGCTGCGCGGGTTTTCCTTAGAGGTCCATAATAAAAGTTGTCACCCGGGTTGCAGATGGTTTTCAAAAGCGGAAACTGTCTGAAAAACCGTGTGAAAACCCGTGCAGTGGGGACAAGCCCTTAGTGTGTTTCTTGGTTATTCACTGCGCAACAAAACCATGAGTTTTTTTTTGGTTTTTTTTGCACACTGGTAATTTTGCAATGTTGTTATGGGACACTGGAATTTTACATATGAAATACAATTTAAACCAGAAGTTCACTATATTACCCCCTTAAGAACGAGACCGTTCAGTTTTCCCTCCCCGCCTTCCTAGAGCCATAACTTTTTTTATTTTTCCACCTACATAGATGTATGAGGGTTTTTATTTTGCGGGACAGGATGTACTTTCTAATTGTGTTATTCATATTACCATAGAATATACTGGGAAACTGCAAACATTTTTTAGGTGGGACAAAGTGTGAAAAAAAAATATTTGCACCATATTTGCAGATGTTTTGCTTTTATGGCGTTCAATCTTCAGTAAAAATTATGTGTTATCTTTATTCTACAGGTTGATACACATCCACCAATACCAAACATGTATGGTTTTCTCTATGTTTTGGCACCGTAAAAAAATTCAAAAATTTTCCAACTTTGAAATTTGCGCCGTGGCGCCATTTTCTGCGACCAATAACTTTTTTGTACTGACAGCTATGGCATCTAAGGGGTTAAGCAAAGCGGGATGGCGGCGGCTCCATCCCGCGCTGTATCATTGAGTGTTAGCTGCAAATCGCACTGCAATCCCGCTACAAAGCTCCTTATCAGCACTATGATGTACTCATACGTCATATGTCGGTAAGTGGTTAAAAGACACATATGCATGTTTTTCTCACTATGGGACATGACAACAGAATAAACTTTACCCATTTTAGGTCAATTAGGATTACCAAAATTATTTATATTTGCCAAATGCCAGAATAATGAGACTGAGATAATTTTTAAGGCATTTTTATTACCTTTTGCAAAGTCAAAAGTTTACATACACCAGGATTATTATGCCTTTAAACAATTTGTCATATCTTTGGAAGCTTCTGATAGGTTTAAAGGCGTTGTCTCACTTCATGGATTTATCTTACCTCAGTCCTATTTTCTTGATTTCATTTTGAATTCAGGGGCGTGTTTACTGGCTTCTACTGGCCTGCAGTGACAAGTCTGTAGCTATAGCAACCAGTGCTGGCAGCCTATCAGGAGAGTTTGAACAGCTCTGTAGCTGTAGCGACCTGAGGAGCTGATGCAGCCCATACAAGAGGGATATCTCAGAATAGGAAGGACACTGTTAATGGACATATATTGCAAAGTGACTTGTTTTTGCCAGATCTTTAACATAAAAAGCAATCGTTGTAGTTAGGCAACTCTTTTAATGGCAACATCTGAGTTAATTAGAGACACAGCTGTGGATGTTTCTTAATGCACACAAGAAACACACTGCTTCTGTGTGTAACATCATGGGAAAGTCTAAAGAAATCAGCCAAGAGATCAGGAAGAGAATTGTGTACAAGTCTGGTTAATCCTTGGGTGCAATTTCCAGATACCTGACGATGCCTCTTTCATCTATACAAACACAAGTACAAACAAGATGGGAATGTCCACAGTGAAACAAGTACTGTATCAACATGGACCAAAAGGCCATTTTGCCAGGAATAAGCTAGTATACCAAAAGAAACATATAAAAGCCAGATTAATGTTTGCAAATACACACAGGAGCAAAGACCTACATTTTTGGAGACATGTCCTTTTAGTCTGGAGCTAACATTGAACTGCCAGAGTATAGTTATTATATGTTAAATTGTACATTTTTACATTATGTCCTGTAACATTCAAGCAGCAGTGAACTGCAACCACCAAGCTACTGTTTCTTATCAAAGAGACTGTTACGATCAAAGGTTGTTATGCTACTGTTATATGAATCTTCTGTTCAGATGCTGCAGTCTGCACTCAGTTCTTCTAAAGAAGCCCCTCACCAGCCTCTTTCAAGTAAATTACAGCAAAGATAAACTTTAGAAATTCAGGGCAACATGCATGAACCGGGCTGTGCCAGTTTTCTGGTGTACTTTGGGCTAAAAAACTGATGTAGCCCTTTCCGACAGATGTATGAAGAGTTGTGCACCAAAACTTAGTGCAGTCTTCACCAGACATTACATTTTTGAATGCGGCAAGAATGCACCAAGGTTTGGCGCAAAACTGCCATACAAATCCATACCATGGCAGAGACAAAGTATATAACACTCTATGCACCAAAATGTTTGGAGCACAACGCTCTTTCATACATACTGTCGTATTCTGCACACCTCTGTATCGATTTAGAACTAGCATGTCAGTGCTAAGTTTCATACATGTCACCCTCATTTTTTTCTTTTGTTCCTTCTCATCTTGGCTCGTTATTTAGTATTAGTGTGCTCATTAGTTGGCTTAGCTTCAGAATTAATTTTTCATCTTCAGAGTATTACATTTTTTATGGATTAGTTAAATGTATTTGGTAACTGTAATAGAATTAAGATCGCATGACATTCAATTAGCTGCTTTCATAAAAAACAAAATAGATTCAATAAAGACATACGTCATCCCAGTACTAGAGTAAAAGTACTGTCCAATCTAGTGGACTATGGAAGAAGTACTTGGATTTCTATTTTCCCCTCTTAGTTATATATCTAAAATCTGAGCAGCTGTACAAATTCGTTAGGCAACAAATTCACATTGAAATTTGCAATGAAAATCAGCAACATATGGGCTTTTATTTTGATGTGAATTTACATCCAGAACTGATTCCCCATTCATTTCCATGACACTGAAGTCACCTGAAGATTTTTGTGGACAACACATCTTTATGGTGAACCAAGAACAGTAGATTTGTTGCAAATATTTCTGTGACTGTACCATTCATCCGCATGAGGCTTGCACTAATCCATGTGCTCACTGCCAAAACAAATCTTATATGTATGTGAATATACCCTTAGGCTATGTTCACACGGCCTAACTGCGGGGCGTATTCGCCGAGCAGGGAAAGGAGACGTAATCCATAGTTCTCTATGAGAACTGTGGATTACCGTAATGAATGGGCCGTTTTCAGCCCATAATTTGCGCACTTCGGCGCGTAATTACGGACCGAAATACGGCCCATTTTAAGCCGTGTGAACATGGCCTTAGGCTTGATGCACAGGACAACATTATAGCTCTATGTAGCCTCCGAGTTGTATGGAACTATCATAGGGCACTTAAAACTTTCTATAGGGCTTTGATGTACAGTAAATCAGTATGCCCAAATTCCATATGGAGACATAAATGTTTTACTCTTGGATGCTGTATGGACAAAAATAAATTGAGGAACAACTCATTAGACACTTTATTAATTCTGGGAAAATGTCTCCAACATGCAGCACTGCATGAAACGCTGTGGTGGCACGAGGAGTTTGTGTTAAAAAATGTGGAGCCACTGTGACCCTGTGTGTCGCTGTATAAAAATTGGATTTTCATTGGTTATTCTATTGTGTGTATGTTATTGCTATTTTATGCAGCCTTTTCAGGCTTAGAGACACTGACTTAAATGTTCTCTAATTCAAGAACATGTCACCTCTAAAGAGCACTAAGCTTGTATCATTCTAGCTCTAAGAACCTACAGAAATCATTACATACAATATATGTGAATAATATTACTAGTTCTACTTATTTTTTACTGGCTGCAGATTTTGGATCTTGGTGATGCATTAAATCATAACCAACTGACTGTATGTACAGTACCACCTGTTGTTTTCTCCTATATACAGAGATGGCAGGACAGTAACGCATCTCCAGACAGACATTATTAACATGAAGTCATCTGGCTGAGACCCCTGTAGGAAAGCCTCTTAAGTCACAACACAGCTGCACGAAAACATATGACCCTTCTATCACTAATGGATATTTCAAAGAATATAAGAAAACATAAAAGACTGCAGTAAATGACTCAAAAACATACAGTGCATGAAATTTAGCAAAGCATGCACAGAATAAACTGTACTACTAGAATGCAACATTGATTCAATAATACACTTAAATAGCAAGAATATTGTTAATTGCAATAATGGTTAACTGAATGTTACATGGTAGCTTATTGTATTGTCACTTACATTTCAGAAATGTCATATGGAGAAATCGAGTTCAGCAGTCTCCAAGTAAACCAGGTCTAGTCAGGCAGCACAGGGATCACAGGCAGTGTATTCCAGAGCAGTGGGAAGTAAACTTATTAGACACTTCCTAATAACAAATCGGTGGCTGAAGCTTAAAGTATCAGCTAGATTCTGAAAGAGAAGCTGCAATAACCTATGTATTGTCAATGCTCTAATCTACAGTTCTTAGGGAAAGTGTGTGCAGGCAAGACTTCCCACTGGTATATTTCAAGCCACAAGTGACAGCATCATCTGCTCTCTCCCTAAGCTGATTGGTGGCTCCTAGCGTCCCATTGTAGGGCTCTGATCTGTGTCTGTGTTCATCATTCAGCTGTGTGTATGCTGTATGCTCACATTTCCAATTCAGGCTGCTGAAAGGAATTAAGCATGTTAAAAGGATTAGAAGTGTCAGTGCTGCTGCTTTGATATATTTTCTTCCATCTATTTGTTTCAGTTCTAATGTATTAAAAAGAAAACATTTCTTCCAGACAATTTTTATAAATCTATCCCAGAGCTTTAATATACTTTACCTGTCCAAGCTGCGTCACAAAACCATGCCGCACATACTGCTGTCGTTATCCTTGGACATGAATACTAGTGACAGGTTGATTAAATTGAATAAATAATTAAATTTAGCTGGGTGGCATTACTTTATTGTAATCAGCGCTGTTGAGATTACACAAGTCTTTGATGTTAACTTTTCCCTTCATCTTATTATAATCTGTGGCTATAGCATTGCCCTGTTTTATCAGGTCTAGGACTATGTAATCCTGCTTCCAGCACAAGTACAACCCCAGTTCCATAAGGATTGGGATACTGTGTAAAATGAAAAAAAAAATGAATGCAATGATTTAGGAATCTCTAATAGCAATAGTCATATTTTATTCACAACAGAACATTGAACATATCAGAAGCTGCCATTTCTCTATTTCATTTGAAAACTATAACTTACTTTGAAATGAATGGCAGCAACACATCTCAAAAACATAGAGGGCCATGTCTACCATTGTGTAGCATACTCTATTTTTTAACTGTCTAAATGTCTGGGAAGTGAAGAGACCAATTGATGGAGTTTTGGGAGAGAAATGTTGTCCCATTCTTGTCTGATGTAGAATTCAAGCTGCTCAACAGTCCTGGGTCTTCTTTATTGGATTTGTTATTCCATAATGCACCAAGGGCGACATGTATGATCAGGCTTTTTGCCCGTTTTTTGGTGTATACTGCGCCTCCCAGCCCGAATCCCCCTGTCGGACGCGGGGATTCAGTGTTAGGCGCAGTGTTCGCCACTTTCAGCTGCGCCCCGCATGTGGGCGCGAGGTAGGCGTTCCGGGGCGGGACGCGGCACGCTCGAAAACTCCGAGGCATGTACGATCGCGAGTCGGCAAAGCAAGGCGCAGTGCAGCGCTCGGCAGCTCCGACAGGCAGACCAGGTTTTTTTGGGTCTAAATCCTCCGACATAGGCAAAGTGAAGCAGGATCGGAACATGCGAGGAAGCAGATCGAAGATCGTGACAGAACTCTCGGCGCTCCGCTCCGTGCAGCAGGAGTATGATTCCGAAAAAATCGCCTTTATAAAGACGGAAAACAGTGTCAGAAAAGAGCTGAACGTAAAAAATAAACATACTTTAAAAAAAAACACTTTCCAAAACTCTAGAACGGCGCAATATCAAGAATTATGATATTGGAAATTGCCGGGAAAACAGTAAAATTTAAATTCATGAAACCTATTCTCATTGGTCGGCATAAACCGGCCAATCAGAATAGGAGCGACAGTGAACCATTAAAACCTATGGGAAGGATTTTACCAATCAGAATCCACAGCGGGGTAATTCAAAATACAGTAAAAAGACAGAAAAGAGCTGATTGGCTGAGCTAGCGGGGGCTTGGCTAGCTCGGCCAATCAGAAAAGGAGCGACAAAGACCCATTCTAGTCTATGGAGAAGTTTAGACCAATCAGAATCCACGGCGGGATAATTCAAAATACAGTAAAAAGACAGAAAAGAGCTGATTGGCTGAGCTAGCGGGTGCTTGGGGTATCCCACCAATCAGAGCGCGAGCTACTTCTCCCATTATAGTCTATGGAGAGATGGGCGCACTGAAATCTGGCATGAAGTATTTATCACAAAATTATTTTTATTAATTGTAAAACTTTTTCAGTTAAAGAGCCAAACCCTTCTTTACAAATAAAGCAGTTAAAAAACCCCAACAACGCGTTTGTCGCCGAGACCGGCGCTACATAGGGGAAATTGCAATAGAGAGAATCGCCGGGAAATACAGTAATTCAAATTGTTTAAGCTATTCTCATTGGTCGGTATAACCAGCCAATCAGAATAGGAGCGACAATGTCCATTATAACCTATGGGGAAGTTTGGACCAATCGAATAGGAGAACAGTGGCCCATTCTAACCATGAGGAGTATTAACCAATCAAATAGGAGCAACAAAGTCCCATTATATCTTAAGGAAAATAACAAATGTGATGGGTCCTTCTCGATTCCCCGGGACACAGTGCTGTGGTTTCCATAATTCACCTGACCACAAAACAGTTTTCCATTTTGCCCTAGTCCATTTTAAATGAGCTTTGACCCAAAGACACTGATGTGTTTCTAGATTGTGTCTATACATTTCTTCAAAGTATTCAGCCCCCTTGAAAAATTTTCAACCCTTTTTCCCTATTTCAGGGTTCAAACAAAAAGATATAAAATTTTTCATTTTTTGTGAAGAATCACAATTTGGGAAAACAATTGGAATGGAACGAAATTTTATTGGATATTTTAAACTTTGTAAAAAAAAAAAAATTGAAAAGTGGGGTGTGCAAAATTATTC
>JAODAL010065014.1:0-18429 GCA_025379985.1 Phyllomedusa bahiana | reverse complement strand
TAAAATTTAAAAAAAAAGAAAACAAAGACATGGTGGGTTCCTTCCTATTTTAAAAATGTGTTTTCTAGAATTAAACTACTAAAAAAACTTGCATGTACAAAATAGCGTTAAAAAATTCCTCTGAATTGTACAAGGGGGTACAGAAAACTTGACCAGTTGTAGGTTATTCAGAGGAAATGGAGTATGGAGCACGGACAGAGAACAAGTACAGGGGACCATTTCCTCCAGCACGTTGAGTAAAATGAGAAAAACCCATGCCAAGAAAAAGGGCACCTGGGTGTAACAGGAGCGTTAACCACCAGTATTCCAAGTGAAGCTCAATTGGTCCGCACTATACGGAGGGGCAAGCGCTCCCAGGTCTTGACTGTGTACTGGGGGAAGGGGCTGGAGTTCTACACTTCGCTTCCGCACTCTGCTTCAGCACGACAGTTTTCGTTGCTGCGTCTTTCAGGGCATTTTAACCTGCGTGTTAATTAGATGACGGACGCCAGCTGGGCTCTCACCGAACCCACTAAAAACTCGGCCTGGGTCATGCTGGGGCCCACAGGACGGGTATAGTCAATGTCCAGTTCAATTTAAATGGTGGTTAAAAGACCTTTTACTTCGGGTATGGGCGCTGTATGAGCAGACGCTGAGGTGAAGAGCCCCGGGACCCCGTTCCTCCGTAAACACCTCTCCCCCGCACAGTAAGACTTTACAATCGGCACTTTTAAGTGCCAGGGACAGCAGACTCGCTCCGGTGCTCCGAAGGAGTTGTTTGAAAGCCGTGGGGGAGCAGGGTGGATCATTTAACTCCAGAGGATCTTTCAAGTGATGCTCTGTAGCCATAAACACTGATAACAGACAGGGAGGGGGAGCAGGCCCATGTGCTCCCCCAGAAACAGGACTGCAGCAACTGACCTGTTTTTACTACAGAAGTACTCCAGCTCCAGGCTGTAACCCAGGATATCTTTCTTATTGTCTACTGAAAAAACAGACAAGAAGCCAATACTGGCAGGAATTACTTCCAGCACTTCAGCAAGTTAACCCCTTAGTTTGTGGCACATTGTCAAATAAGCCAGTTGGCAGCACAGCCTTGTTTATAAAGAGACTGGTCTATAGAGAGCTACAAGCTCATCACAAAAAACACATCCTTGCACCCTCTATGCTAAAAAGGAATCAAAAACCAATCATCAATCTTGGACTTTCACACCCGCGGGGAGCTGCCAGATCAAGCTCCTTCCTAAAGAGACAGCACAGCATGGAAACCCAAGATGGCGCCCGACAACCTGCGCGCCAAGAGGAGCGGCAGGGTTATACAGCAGCGGCCCTGGACACACAGGAGGGGGAAATCAAGGTGCATACTGTGAAGAGGTAACCCGGGTCTGGCGGTGGACTGCGACGCTTAGCAGCTAAGGTGGCTAGTTTAATTGCCCCAGGGATCACAGCAGCACTGGAAGCAACAGTGACTAGCTCAGTGACAGCATCAGTAGCAGCAACGCTCTCTGCACTGCAGGCAGAAGTGTCCTCCCAGGCAGCACAACTACAAGAATTTGAGCAGAGTCAGTTGTGTGGAAGACGAGATACTGGGATCCAGAAACGCAATTCATAAATTAATTAAGAAAACCTCCTTGTTGGAGACCAAAGTAGAGGACTTAGAAAACCGCTCAAGGCGGAATAATCTGCAAAAAATAGGGGTACCAGAAACTGTGAAACCCTATGAGCTATCTAATCTCTGTGCAGTGACCATACCAACGCTACTGGGCATAGACAAGCAGTTAAAGGTCGAGAGGGCGCACAGAATTGGACCCCCAAGAAGTGAAGCAAAAGATAACGGTCCAGAAAGGCCGAGACCTGTGATTGTTAGATACCTGGACTTTGCGGAAAAAACATCTTTGATGCAGGCATATAGAAAAAACGGCAGTCAGGTGCAACATGCAGAAAAGAAGCTGCTGCTATTTGCAGACTACTCAGTTGAAGTATCTAAAAGGGAGAAGATCCTTTTCAGAAATCTGCTCAGCTCTGGTTAAAAAACGGGTGAAATTTATGCTACAATACCCGGCAGTTCTAAAAATCATGCAGGACAATGGTAAATCAATCATCTGCAATACTCCTGAAGAAGCTGAAAAAGTGTTAGCGGATATGTTCAACCCCAGAAAATCTCCAGGGAGGAAAGACCCCAATATTGTAGAACAGGACGACAATGAAGACACGGCACACATGAGTGGAGGTCTGAACTCAGACATACATTTCAGACAACCCGGGTCACCCAAACCACCAAGAAAGAGATAACCAAGAACTTCATAAGAGACTGATGACACTCTGGACAGATATTTTTCTGTTTTCTTTTCGATTATGCTATGGAACTTTACACTCTGCTAGATTGAGTTGTACACCCATGGGTCGTTTAAAAAAGGTTATTACTGAGGTTAACTGGGAAGGTACATAGAAGAAGTAGCAAAGGGGGAGGGGGTACGGGAGGAGAGTAGGTTAGTACAAAACAAGGATGAGATTGGGAATGGTGTAATAGCTTTGTTCATTACACGAAAAAAGGAAAGGTCCGCGACAGGAGAGGAAAAGGATAGCAGAGGCTAATGTTAAAGTTATCTATTTTTTATGCTTTGATGTTGTTAATATGTTGTGTCATGCAGACCCCCATACCACACCACTTTGATTACTCGCCTTAAAATCTGTTCATGGTAAAAGTTAATTAGCTGGAATTTTAAAAGGGTTACGCTTCCCCACAAGAGAAGCATGGTGTTGAGACACTTAAAAAGGGCAAAAATTAGAAATAGCTTTACTTCAGGAGACACACCTGGAGGAGGCTGACTTTAAAAGGGTCAGGAAGTGTGGGTAGGGGAGGTGTGCGGATCCCCCGCGGAAAAGGGAAAAATTTCAGGATTTCCTGATTCTCCTTATAGGAGCTCTGCGTGCAAGCTGCTGTTTCAACATGGGGACGGGGAAGGGAGATGGGATAAATGTAGTCTGGAAACTCCGGCAGGTACACTTAGCATTTATAATATCTATGCCCCGAACAAAAGAGATAAGGGCTTCTAGGGGACACCTAGAGCAAATGGTACTTAAAGATGATAACCAAAATATTCTCCTGGGGAGGAGACTTTAATAGTTTTTTTCTGCAACTTGGAGGATAGGAAGGGGAAAAGACCCACTTCCAGAAAGGGAGATACATGCGATTCTTTGTTGAAAGAAACTATGCTCTGAACCAATTAGTAGATATATGGAGATTGCCCCAATCCAGCAGAGAGGCAGTACAAAACATACTCTCATGCGAGACTTTTCCTGGTAAAGGATAGATTATTTTCTGACATCTCAGGGCCTTACAAAGCAGGTAGAGGGGGACAGGGATAGGGGACTTAGTAATATATGACCACGCACCTATTAGCATCAATATTAGGGAAAAACACGAGAGGGGCTCAGACATATTAGGAGATTTCCTCCTTCCTTAGCCAGAGACGAACAGTTTCAAAACTCCTTCGGAGTTGGTGGGGGGAAAATTTGAGCGGGACAATAAGACCAAGTAGGAATACTTTTTTATACTGGGATACGGAAAAGGCAATGCTGCGAGGGTCGATCATGTCTTACACGGCATCAAAGAAAAGGAAAAATAGCAAAAGCTCTTAAAGAAACAACATTAATTTTTGAGAAAACCATATACTCAATTTCTACAAGATCCATCTTTAGATAATAAGGAGAAATGGACCCAAGCTAGAGCAGTATATGAACCCATCAAGGCAGATTTAGAGGATATTTTTTAGTGATCATGTTTAAAATGACCTGTATAAACATGATAATAAGGCCGGGGAAATTACTAGCCAACTTGGTACGGGGGAGGAGACCCAACACTAACATACTGAGCATGGTTTACGGAGAGGGCAAAACATCTACCAACCCTAAGAGAATTAACATACTTTTCAACAGTATTACTCCAAGCTGTATTCCCAGCCCCCTTACGAGATTAAGAGGGGCCAGGAATTTTTAAAAGACCTAAATCTACAGTGAAGATAAGGACTTTTTAAATGGAGAGATTACAGAAGAGGAAATCTTGGAGTGATAAAGAGTCTTCCATTAGGCAAGGCGCTGGTCCCGATGGCTTCTCTAGCGACTTCTTTAAGCTATTGAGAGAGGAAATCACACCAGGCTTAGGAGGTTTTGGAATAAGGTCATTCGTTCGGAGAAAATGCTTCCGTCAGGGGACATAGCATATATAAAAATGTTACATAAGCCAGGGAGGATAGCCACAATGCCAGATTCCAATAGGCCAATTTCTCTGATTAACCAAGATGTGAAAGTTATGTCTAAAATTATTGCGAATAGACTTTCTTTGATTCTCCCCAAGCTTATTGGGGGTTTATCAAATGGGGTTCATAAAGGGGAGATAGGAATTAAAAACATAAGAATGGTAATGACTGCCCAAATCGCGGCGGAAAAATCAAAGGACAAGCTTAAGAAACCAGCATTGTTAGCCTTAGATGCCGAAAAGGCATTCGACAATATACATTGGGGGTGGCTTAATCTTGTCATGGACCAAATGGGGATTATGGTTTGATTTGAATTATTATAGGAGCTATGTACCGGTAACCTTTAGGCCAAGATTAGTTACACCGGGATTTATTTCTGACGCTTTCCATCTCCCAAAGGCACAAGACAGGAGTGCCCCCCTTTCTCCACTTCTCTTTTAATGTGGCTTTTGAACCATTGGCCCTGTACCTTAGGGGAAAATATTTATAAGGGAATCAAAATTGGGGGGGTAGAAGCTTTAAAATAGTCTGCTTTGCAGGCGACATGCTCCCATTTATGGAGGACCAATTTAATTTAAATGGGAGGGTAATGGAGGTTCTGGAAACCTTCGGGTCTTTCTCAGGATACAAGGTAAATAAAAAAAAAAGAAAACTATTAGGGATTGGAGACAAAGGTGGGCTAGGAAAGAAAAATTTGGGAGTAGAGACTGTAACATCACACATCACCTACCTGGGGATTAAAATAGGTGCCAGGTCGTCACTAATTTATCATCTTAATTTTATACCTATTATTAAGAAAATTTTGGGGAAAAACTAAAAAAATGGCAAAATTTGCCATTATCAGTAAATGGGGAGGATAAGTTTAAAAAAATGGTTAGCTTTGCGAGATTATTATACCACTTCAGAACATACCAGTACTACTGAGGCACAAAAACATCAAATTTTCTTAGAGCGCCTTTGGGGACATTTCATTTGGAAAAAGGGCAGGGCAAGGATAGCATTAGATAAATGATGCTTAGAAAAATCAGGGAGGGGCACAATTACCTAACGTTAGGTTATACAACTTAGCAGCAATGTGGCGGGACGTCTTAGATTGGTCGCATGACACGAGTTTTTTTTCAAATAATCTTGCAAAAAAGTCACCTGGTTCACCCTGGAACTTAAAGCACTCCTCTGACCCCATTAGATCTCTACCAGTTCATGTCAAGGAGAAAAGTCATTTTTTAGAGATACGTTGGCACATGGCGACAGGTCCGTTTAAAATGTATAGGAGACCAATGTTTGTAACCAAGTGGTTGCCGCTGTGGTCCCTCCCCGAGTTTCCAAGGGGAAAAGAAAACAAGCTCTTTAAAGATTGGAGGCATAGAGGGATTTCCACGCTGGAGGATCTGTTGGAAAGGACAGGGGATGACTTCATGGTTGGGAAGCGGTACAAAAAGATATGGTTTGGGGAAGAATCACATACTGCAATACTGGCAAATTAAAAGTTTTCTAAGAGCAAAATGGGAGAATTTTAGCAGGGTGAGGGATCCAGACGAATTTTCCAAGATTATGAAATATCTGGTGGGCAAGGCACTTTGTTCAAAGATTTATGGCAATTTACTGGCGTGGTCCTCTGTTTGGGGACAGCAAAAAAATATGTTTAAAAAATGGGAGGAAGAGTTAAATGATGAAGATTTGACAGATAAAATTTTGAAGGGAATGGAATTAGTCAAAAAGGGGCCATGTTAGCGAAATTGGAGGGAGACTCAATTTAAGATAGTGCATAGGGGCTATTTATGCATTTAACATTCCATTTGAGAAAAACAAAGATGGGATGGGTACCTTAAGGCCTGTCCAAAATGCGATCAGCCCCGAGCAGGTTTGATACACTGTCTCTGGGATGCACAGCAATTTCAGAGTTTTTGGGAAAGAGGTGGGGAAATTCATAGAGAAAATATGGAAGGTCAGAATATCTTTAGATCCACAAAGCTGTATTTTCCAATACTTTTTTGAGGCCTAATGAAAGAGATGGGGAGGAAAACAGAGTATACAAAGTTAAAGGGGTACATCTAGCGCTGTTAGCAGCCAGCGTATCATACTCAGACATTGGCTGGAAGATAAACCCCAGACATAGCTGAAGTGAAGGCCTCTTTGAAAAAAATTAATGCTTTTAGAAAAGCTAGACACAGAAAGGCAAAAAGAACAATTGACGGGAAACTTTATTTGAAAATGGAAAGAATTTATTGCTGGCACTTGTGACACACAGGAAATTATGAGAATAATTGAACCCTTTAAATATTCTACATATTATCTTACGGAGAAAACTAAGTGGTAATCTAAAGGGAAAGTTAGATATAGAAGTCTAAGGTGGGAGGGGTGAGGTACTGCATGACAAAGTTGATATGTTTAAAGTTATAATTATAATCATTCAGTTAGTCAGGAATTTAAGAGAAAAATGAAATGGAAGAAGCAGAGTGACACATTTCATGTTGGATATTGTCTTTATTAACAATTCATAACTTTAATGATAATACGAATGTCCAATACTGTATGAATATTTATTCTTAACAGATGTTTTAATATGTGTGATCTCTGTATTTTTCCAATAAAACATTGTTAAAAAAAAAGAAAGACTCCTTTTTCCGGCACTTTTTAATCTGTGGGTCATGCAGTTTTTAGGGTCATGCTGCGTTCCAGGACAGGGATATTCAATGTCCAGTTCAAGTAAAATGATGGTTCAAATAATACTGCCTTCTGGCACTTTTTAATTTGTGGGTGATGCAGGTTTAAGGGTCAGGCTGTGGTACAAGACAGGGATAGTGAATGGTGTGTGACTTTTTTTCTGTGGCTTTTATAGCCTAAGTTTTGTGCCTAAGATGTAGCACGTATCCATTTGACTGTTGTGGCTGTTAATTCCAGCTTCTCCAGCCCTTTTTGGGTGTAAAAATGAAGGTGTTGTTGCTCTCCCATAGACTTTAATGGTCATCGGAGATGATCGACCATCGACTATCGAAAAACCTTATCGATGGTGGCCGACTATCGCCCGATGTCGATAGCCAACGTAATCGCTCATCACTATCAGTCACATAAGAGCAGTAGAGTAGTCTGCTCTACTCCAGTTTGATCTTCACCACCCCTGCAGTGAATAAATGTCACATAATAAGGAAGGTTGTTGTAATCCAACGATTGATTGGGACAATCCAATAAAAAAAAAAAAAAAAAAACTCTGCCCGTATTGGCCTTTGAAGCTTAAAAAAAACCTCTGCCCGTATTGGCCTTTGAAGCTTTCTGACACAGCAAGAATGTACTTCAGAACAATAAAACTTCTCATCACATGACAATCTAACTACTATATAAATACTATTTCTATAAAACTCATATATTGGCATTTGGATTAATATCAACGTAAAAACACAAAGAACAAAACAAATCAGATCATCCTTCTTCTCACTCTGTAGCGTGCAAAATAGAAACAAATTAACTTAAAGGGGTTGTCTCGCTACAATGATTGGGTTTTAATTTAAAGATCTTTAAAAAACAAGCAGCTTTGCAATATATGTTCATTACAAATGTCCTACTGATTTTGAGCTAGCCCTGTTAGTATTACTACATCAGTTTCTCAAATCTCTATAGCAGCTGACCTGTTGATCCTTATCTTACTGGCTGTCAGGTCTGTATGACTCATCACCTTTGAAGACAGGTCGGAGCAGAGAGCCCCTCCCACACAGAATGCTTCTGTAGTGGAGGGAGGGGGAGGAGGGCTCTGGCTTCTATGCTGCCTGGATTAACCCTGTGTGTGCCTGCTTCCTCCTGCTCTCTACACAGATAGATGTGACAGCAGTGACCCTGTCTGTTACTATAATCATGATATGTCTTTGGAACTGTGACTATACTAATGCTATACAGATCAGGCATGTGAATACTTTATGTTCTCCTGTATTAGGGACACATCCTGAGTATAGTAACACTGCCCTTGTTGTTGCTGGAGATGTGGAGACTTGTAAGCTAAGCAGGGGAAAATAGGAACACATGTCCCCTCTGCTCTATTAGCACACCACTTCACACTCATAGATCAGCCCCTCCTGCAACAGACCTAGGCAGACCACACAGGTGAACTCTGAGAGCAAACCCCCCCTCCCCCCTGTATAGAAGTTACGTAGCTGCCTGTGTGCTGATGGGAGGGGGAGAGGGAGCAGAACAGACAGACCAAGAAGCACGCCCCTCAGTTCAACTTACCAGGGACACTGACAGGCTGAAAGCTGGTAATGAGACAACTCCTTTAAACCTAGTCAGGTTAGTCACCCTATTGTCTTAAACTCACTGCTTTTTCTAGGTAAACATGTTGTGTGGTCTTATCTACCATTGCAAACAATGCATAAGGATTCATGAATAGGGATTTACAGACATACAAACATTAATCAAACACAAACAAGGACCCATCCCCACTTCATTCAATTGCACATTCTCCTCTCAAAAAAGAAAAATTAACTCTTCATCAGCTGGAGCTCCAAACAAAAAGAAATAAAACAAAAATTAATTTCTAATGACTGCGCAGTCGTTTTAAATCTGGTTGAACAAAAACCTTTACTAAAAAGCAATAGGGGGTAGTACTACCAAAAAGAAAACCCCCCAAAAAAAAATTTTAACTTTTAAAAAAAATATTATTTTTATATCCCCCTGGTTTGTTTAAAAAGTGATGTCACTGAGGTTTTTAAATGGATCTCCCATAACTAAAAATTTTTCTTTACTCCTGCAAATAAACAGACAATTTAATCCCTCCCCCAGACAGGTCAGTAAAATCCCCGTGTTTTTTTTCGTCATTGTTGTAACAATTTATAAAGACGTTCCCCAAATATGTTACTCCTAAATAAAGCACAAGCAAGTCAGTGAATTTATACAGAAAAATTTTCTATATTCAGTTCATTAAAAATAAGAACAATGTAAACCTTTCCCGCTTTCCTGTAATACATACCCTGCAATATAAGGAGCTGTAAAACTCATTTTTTCCATCGTCCATCGTGCTCTGCTGGGGAAACTGGAATGGCTTTTGATAAAGAAAAAACCCTCTGAAAAAAAAGGTAAAAATAAAATGTGCATCAATGAAAAATAAAAGATCCTAAAACCCCTGGTGTTGGGGGTTTTTTTTGGGGGGACGGGAAGCGAGGGGGGGGCCCCCCCCCCCCCATGCCCCTACTGTCCCCATGTGGGAGATTCAAAATCTTTTCTGACATTTTTTATTCTGTGTTGTCCTGATTTTTTTATCAAGCCCCTCGCTTCCTGTATTTTTTCCCATGTCATCTGTTGACGCCATCAATTTTTTTCTAGAAACGCCCTCTTTGAGCAAACAGAAAAAATTTTTTTGGGGGGACCCCAGGCCCCTTTTATGATCATTTTTCTAAACCCCTTATGCCGTTCCCAGAGGGACTTTTACCCCGTTTTCCTAAGTCTCCAACGTCGATTTCCTCCAATGTATTGGAGACATTTTTTCCCTGTTTGACTTCATCGCGTCAATGATATGTTTGAAGCTGGGGAGCTGTCCTGAATTTTACAATTTTTTAAAAAGAACCCCAATTAAGGACGTTGTTAAATAATCTTGTGTTTTTTAGAAAAAGGGATTTTTTTGACTTTCCCCTTTCATCTTTGGGCACAAACTTTCAAAAAGGAAAAACCGGGGGTTTCAAGGGGGGTGGGCAATCTGCTTCAGATGGGTATTTTGCTTAATGCCATGGTAAAAGCCCCGCTTTGTGAAAACAAATGGGCTGTGAATCTGAATGTACGGAAAGCTTCTTTTACCCCAGGGTCATGACTTGTGCCCCAAATTTGGGCCATCAACTACATCCGCTGGCCCCATTTACCCTGTTCCCAACCTGACTGCCCAAGCAAACAAAGATTCACTGGTTTTTTTTAGAAAAACCCGGGATGAAGTTCATTAATTTTTGTTGACTTAAATTTTTCCCCACATCTCTTGTGCCCTTTCCTGCGGAGTGTTTCCATCTGTTGGATGTATAGGTGGCTTTTAATGGTTAGAGGGGCGATCAAAACCCTCTCCTCATAAGTGTTCATTCCTGCTCATGGTCAGAAAACTGCTCGAATTTTTGGAATCCCACACATCCCTCCTATTGGTCAGGTCCCACTGCAAATCCCGCCTTTGGTATGGCCAAAGAACCTTTTTCTTGTTCACCCCCCCCTCCCCTTTTTATTTGTACTGAGCTACACGCACAGTGCTTTTTCGGCAACAAGTGATTCCATCACACTTGTCCATCAGCAGCTTATTTGCATTGTCAATCACCCGAGAACTCTGCATTACCCCAAATTTTTTTTCCAATGTTTTCCAATTTTGCATCATCTGACTCGTTCCTCATGTGCTTTCTTATGCATACAACGAATCCATCCTCGCCGCTGACAGCATTCAAAACCCCACCCTTTTCTATGTGCACCTTCTCAAACAGCCCCCAATCATCAGGTTCAGATTCTTTAAACATTTATCCAAGATTCACTTAAAACCAGCACATTTTGACCCCTCGTGCCCAAAATACAGTAAGGAGCTCGCTGCCCCTGGAATTCAAAGATTCTTAAAAACCACTTTTTTCTTCAAAAGAAATATTTTATACAATTTTACTATTTTTGGTTATGGAGAATTGATCGTAAAAACCCTTTTGTGTATCCTGCTGACTACGCCAATTTGTTTTTCCAAAATTTTTAAAAGTTTTGGAAAACGCTTTAAGGAGGTTAATCATCAAAAAAGATAAGTTTATTGTTAATAATAAATTAAGTATGATAAAATGATAACATAAAAATTTTCCAGAAAATAGGGGGATGTATGTACGTTTTGAAGAAAAATAAAAAATTTTTCAAAGTTATAAGGCTTTCAGCTTCACCTGTATTGCATCTCGAATCCGCTAACTTCTGCCATGAGAAACCGTAAAACAGATGGAGCAACCAACCCTGTGTATAGACCAGGAATGAATGGTTTCTGCTTTTCATGGCTGATGTTAGAGATATATATCCAACCTAAACAAAATGCCGGACACGAACTAATGCTGAGTCATCTTAAGAGTATGCAAAGGTGTTATTTGTGTATCTCACCCTCCACAATGGAATGACCAGTCCATTGTTGAAGTTAAATAGACAAAGACACCTCGTCACAAGAGATAAATCAAAGCACTCAGAAATGTGAAATAAGACAATGAAAGGTAAATCTTCTTGTGTATTCAGTCAACAGAATACACAAGGACATACAAAAGAATAAACACTAAATCAGACTATGTGTGTAAACAGGTTTTAGACTAAAAGAGACAAGTAAACATTGCAATTAAGAACAGAGCTGATTATATACATTTAATATAAAATAGAAATAACTCACTATAATTTGGCTCAATAGTTTAATTTTGACTAGCATTACACCCCCCCATACATCTCTACTCTAATCTCCTGGTACCTCCCTTCATGTAATCTCCAGTCATAACCTCCCCCCCCATACATCTCTACCCTAATCTCCTTATACCTACCTCATGTAATCTCCAGTCATAACCTCCCCCCACACATCTCTACCCTAATCTCCTGATACCTCCTCTCATGTAATCTCCATCCATAACCTCCCCCCCATACATCTCTACCCTAATCTCCTGATACCTCCCTCATGTAATCTCCTTCCATAACCTGTCCCCCCATACATCTCTGCCCTAATCTCCTGATACCTCCCTCATGTAATCTCCATCCATAACCCCCCATACATCTCTACCCTAATCTCCTGATACCTCCCCTCATGTAATCTCCATCCATAACCTGCCCCCCATACATCTCTACCCTAATCTCCTGATACCTCCCTCATGTAATCTCCATCCATAACCTGTCCCTCCATACATCTCTACCCTAATCTCCTGATACCTCCCCTCATGTAATCTCCATCCATAACCTCTCCCCTCTCATACATCTCTGGTGCGGCTCAGCATGGAGGGAGCACAATATGAGATTCACAAGAAGGTGGAGACTTGCTTTTCAGCAGCCAGAATACAGGGGGGTAGAACAGCCTGGAATAGATATCAGCAAGGCATGATGGGAGCTGTATTCTGGTCCCCACATGGACTACTGCGGATAGTGTACTGATGGTTACAGGGTGGTTGTGTCGGTGCAGTGACATGTACTGGGTGGAGCTGGCGGTGCGGTGACATGTACTGGGTGGAGCTGGCGGTG
The DNA here is from genome assembly GCA_025379985.1 of Phyllomedusa bahiana. Classification (NCBI taxonomy): domain Eukaryota; kingdom Metazoa; phylum Chordata; class Amphibia; order Anura; family Hylidae; genus Phyllomedusa; species Phyllomedusa bahiana. The sequence continues at coordinate 6,016 of JAODAL010065014.1, read as the reverse complement.
CGGTGACATGTACTGGGTGGAGCTGGCGGTGCGGTGACATGTACTGGGTGGAGCTGGCGGTGCGGTGACATGTACTGGGTGGAGCTGGCGGTGCGGTGACATGTACTGGGTGGAGCTGGCGGTGCGGTGACATGTACTGGGTGGAGCTGGCGGTGCGGTGACGGGTACAGGGTGGAGGTGGCGGTGTATTGACTTCAAGGAAAGCTGAGCTTGGCTGCTGCATTGAAGACAGATTGGAAAAGGCAGAGTCTGGAAGACTGATAAGTAAGGAGTTACAGTAGTCAGGATGGGAAGGCATTAGGGCAACAATAAGAGTTTTTCCCATTTCCATACTGACATAAGAGTGGATTCTGGAGATGGTTTTCAGGTGCAGAAAACATGGTTAGTAGATGAGGTAGGTGCAAAAGTTCAGTTTTGGAAAGAGGCCATGTTGTTAGGGACAGAGCCAGACAGTCACTGGGGTTTAGAACACATGGTCGTACATAACATGTTCACCTTCCTACTTGCACATCCAAATATTGGACAGTCTAGGCCCCCTTCCCGACCATGAACATTTATCGGGACAATACATTGAGCAAATACCTTACCGCACATATCATTATCATACTGCTGCCAAACAAATCCCACTATACCACCATTACCAATAATGCTGCTACATAAGGACCAGCCAGAACAGGACCACAAATTACCACCATATAGTGACTGAATAATACCTCTACACTATTACTGAATAAAGATCAGTATACAAAGTTGGTCTTACCACTATACAGTGCTCATATAGTGGTAACTACCAGTGTACACAGGCTCTGTAGACTGTATATTACCTCCATACAGTTCTATATAGTGGTAGATACCAGTGTGCACAGGCTCTGTAGACTGTATATTACCTCCATACAGTCACCATATAGTGGTAGATACCAGGGCTGTGGAGTCGGAGTCGGTGCTCGTTTTGCAGGAGTCGGAGTTGGAGTCGATAAAAAAAAAAAATGGACCGACTCCGACTCCTAAAATATATAATAAATTGTCCCAGTTAGTTCAATGCAGAGACAAGAGCAAGAGGAATTGAGTCCGGCCAGTGCTGCTGCTCCTAGTTCTTAAGCTTTATCACATGAGGAGTGTAATTGATGACATGGAGCAGGCAAAACGCTGCTACAGGGGAAAAGATTCCGTTCCTATAGCAAACAGATTGACCAGATATCAGCAAAATTTTACACTTCATATTTACAATTTATTAAAGTTTTTGTGTTCTAAAGTCGTATCCTATAAATATATGTTACATCGACAAGCAAAAGGGTAACAATGTTTTGCACTTGTGACTTTCAGGCTCCACATCTCACCATCCATCTGAGACTCCCATCATTTTATAGACAATCATCTTGGCTCTCATATATAACTTTTACCTTTAATTATTTAGCATCTACTTAGTTCAGCAGATTCTTCTCATGTAACTGCATTGTTACCGTTTTGCTCCTTGTGGTCGGACAATCTTTTTCTTATTACTACTAATTACAACCTGTTCTCACAGTCCCTAATAGCTGAGTTTGTTATTAGTCGGATTCCCCAGTGAAAGGTCACTGGTTTGCGCTGTCATGAAGAAGATTTCCCAAGAGAAGAGAAACTGCATCATCCAGCTCATTGATGGCGTCTATGGGCCAGGAAAATATCCGAACTGCATCATATGAGGCCCTGACAGCTGGAAGAATATGGAAAGAAGTCCGTCCATTCCAAAGCCAAGAGTTGGACGTCAACTCAAAACAAGTTACTCATCACAAGGTCGATCAGTTCTAACGCAATAGACACAGCAGTGGAGGAGGCTCGTAGGCTTCATAAGAGTGAGATCACAGACGTCCATGCAAGCACTGGGCGCATTACACAGGTCTGGAATGATGGTCTGAAAAAAGGTGAAGAAGCCTCGACTTCAATCTCGTCATAAGATACGTCGACAAAGAGTTTACAGGAAAGTATGAAAAATGTAAGTTTGGAAACAGGTGATTTGGAGCGATGAGATGAAAGTCAATAACTGGGCTCTGATGGGGGCAAATGGGTTTGGAAGAATCGAGGGGGAAAAGGGGCAAATGGAGCGGGAAGCTGGAAGAACTGTCAGGTTCGGTGGAAGAAGCCTGAGGATATAGGGATATTTCACGGCCAATGATGTTGGACACTTGACCAGGACCGATGGTGACCTCCATGCTGAGCTCTACTTGAGGGTCCTACAAGATGAGTTACTTCATACACTCGAGTACTATGGGTATGAAAAGGACGACATAGTGTCCAGCAGGACAACGACCTGAAGCAGACGTCAAGGTTGGAGAAGGAATGGTTCAATGACAATGAAGTAGAGTTGCTGTATTGGCCTCCATAGTCCCCAGACCTCAACCCAATCCAACACTTGTGGGGAGAGTTGAAGAAAAAGCTGTATTCACACCCAGTCTGCACCAACATTGGGAACATGTAGAAAAGACCTGGGATCAGGTTTTAGTCAAGACATGCTTGAATCTGATCCAGAGCCCAGAAGGATTCAGGCAGTGCTGAAGGCCAAATTTAGATTTTTTTTAGGAGCAAAACAGTAACAATGCAGTTACATGACAAGAATCTGCAGAACTAAGCAGATGCTAAATACTAAATAATGTATGTATAAGATAGGTAAGATGATTGTGTATAAAATGATGGGAGTCACGTGTTCAAAATTGTAGCAAATGGTGAGATGTGGAGCCTGAAAGTCAAAAGTTAAAAACATTGTTACCATTTTGCTTGTCAGTGTATGTTCTACCTAAATAGCTTGATTATTGTATCATAAGGTGATAAACAGCCTGATGTTACCATTTTACTACAGTAAAGTTATCACTTAAACATGTGCCATCTATGAGGGAGTCTGAGTCGGGAGTCGGAGTCGGTGTCAGGAAAATTGAGGAGTCGGAGTTGGAGTCAGAGCTTTGGCTTACCGACTCCACAGCCTTGGTAGATACCAGTGTACACAGGCTCTGCAGACTGTATATTACCTCCATACATTTCCATATAATGGTAGATACCAGTGTGCACAGGCTCTTTAGACTGTATTTTTTTTTACTGTGTTTTTATTAAACATTTTAACAATAATTTATAACCACATTCATGGCTTGAAAGCCATGGCCGATATCCGTGTTTGAGTTCATAAGCCAAATACATATTATATTAAAACATTTCAACTGATAAGCTAATATGTTTCTTCATAAGCAGGAGTCTCTTCATTGAGTGCTTCGCACGTATTTTACTCTCATAAGTCTTTCAGATGTGAGACTGGTCTTAGTCCTTCTAGTGTGTTGTCTCCTGCTCATTAAGATTCAGTCCTGCTTGATCAAGTCATTACATATATTCAACAGGCGGCGAGGATATAATGCTGACTTTAAAGCGTACAACATAGGGAGAAAGAGAGAGAAAAGGGGTGGAGGGGGTGGATTACATCACGAGTGGTCTGCTCTCATGTGTCTCTCAGATATGAGATCGTTTTTAGTCGGCATAGGATGTTGCCTCCTGCTCATTAAAAGTAATTCCTGTTTAATCAGGTTGTTTTATAGGTTTGATAGGCAACACGACTATGACAACAATTTCAAAACGTATGACATAGAGAGAGAGGTGGAGCGCATCCCCTGTCTTCTGCTTTCTTAAGTCTCTCGGAGATGAGACTATTTTTGTTTTTTATGGGATGTTGCCTCCTGCTTGTTAAAGTTCATTTCTGTGTACTCATGTTGTTATGTACATTTGACGGGTAACAAGAACATAACAATAACTTTGAAACATAAAACATGAAGGGAGAAATGGGAGGGAAAGGAGCGACAGGAGGTATGGGGGACACGCACATGGGGGAGGGAAGACAATCCACCTGCGGGTTAGGCATCCGCCGCATCCCAAGGGAGTCATCACCTGTACTACTTCACCCCAGCTGCTTATGGTATTTAGTTCGTAGGACTGTTCGTCAGGTACCATGTTGTAAATTGGAAGCAGTCTTTAATTTTTGCCAGGATGTGTGTGGGGAAGAGTTTGATGAAATTTGCCCAGAGCTGGAAAAAATGTTTTGCTCTTTGTTCTTTTTGTATTGTTGTTTCTACCCAGTCCATGTGGAAAATGTGCGATGACTTTTCCAAGAATATTTTTAAGGTAGGTGGGTAGGTTTTAATCCAGCATTGAAGGATTGCCTTCCGCGCTGCTGCTATGTAAAATAAAAGTTTTTGCTGGGTTCATGGATAGGATGAGTACTCAGTGGGGAGGATACTGAAAAGAGCCCAAAGCTCAGTCTCTGGACATTGTGGTAATAAGTTTCTGAGGGTAAATGATCGCACATCTAGCCAAAATGCTTGAATTTTTGGGCATCGCCACAGTCAGTGTAGTAAATCTGCATGTGGGGAGTTGCATTTTAGACATGTATGATTTTCAGAGTGTCCCATCAAATACCCTCGGTGTGGGGAAACATAAGATCTATGTGCAATTTTAAAAGCCATTTCCCAATACATCATGGAAGGCAATAGTTTTGCTGCCTGGGAAAGAGAGGCTAGTAGGGATTGGAGCGTCAGAGACCGCAACTTGCCCACCCAATATGCCATCCCCCCCTGTGATTTGGAATAATCCAGTGGGGTTCGGAGCAAAGTATAAAGTCTAGTAATTAGTCCTTTTGTGCGTTGTGTTTCCTTTGTGAGTCACAGAAAGGGGTCGTCCCAGTCTCTGTCCTCCAATTTCCCCACCACCTGCCGCACATAACTGCACGCCTGAAGGTAGTGAAAGGGATGCAGGCCCAGAATTGGATATCTACTTTGTGCTTCATTGAAGAAGTACATTTTCCTAGTGCTTCTATCCGCAAAGTCCGCTACCTTTTGCACACCTTGATCATGCCAAATTTGGAACCTTTGGGGGGGTTTTCCTCCATGGAAATTTGGGTTATGTAATAGTGGTAAAAGTAGTGAGTATTGTGTCTATAGTTTCAGTATTTTACGTGTTTTGTTCCAGGCGCGCCAGGCTGTCATTATCAGCGGGTTTTGAATTATGTCTTGGGAGAGAGCTGTAAGAGAGGTGTAGGAGACTAGGTAGCGACGCTCCCGCAACAAATTGTTGGTCAAGTTCAGGATCTGCAAAATTTCGGATGTCTACCAGCCAGTCTCCGATCACTCTAAGTTGTGCCGCTAAGTTATATTTGTGTATTTGAGGGAAATTTATTCCCCTGTTGGCTCTGTGTTGGGTTAGCACCAGCAAGCTCACCTTCGGCCTCCTGTCACTCCATATGAAAGAGCTAAAGAGTTTGTTGATTGATCTTAATTCTTTGGGCTTGAGATAAATTGGTAGGGACTGTAGGAGGTATAGAAATTTAGGGAATATGATCATTTTCAGTATGTTTGCCCTTCCCATTGGGGAGAGGGTTAATTTTCTCCATGTAGAAAGCGTTTTGTCCGTTTCCGTTATCAACGGGAGAACATTTTATTTGTATATCATAGTGTGATTCTTGGGTATTTGTACCCCGAGATAAGAGATGGTGTCTGCCCGCCAAGTGAATAGGTAATATAGAGACCAGTTAGGGTTAGCAGGACCCCTCAGGAGCATTGCCTCCGACTTTTCTTCATTTATCTTAAAGCCCGACAGGGACCCAAAGGCTCTCAAATCCTCCATAAGTTTTGGTAACACGTGTTCTGGATTAGTTATGTATAGTAAAATGTCATCGGCAAAAGCTGAAATTTTGATTTGTTTTGCGCTCAACCTTATCCCCTCAAAAGGGGCATTGGTTTCTAAGTGTTGTATAAGAGGATCTATTGACATATTAAATAGTAGAGGGGATAAGGGACATCCCTGTCTCGTGCCTCTGTAGATGGGGATTTTGGAGGGGGGTAGGTTATTTATACTTAACATTGTGTGGCAATTTGACTGACATTGGCTCAGGAACATTAGGAACTGACTCCCAAATCCCCTTTCTCTTCAGGTAGTTGCAAGAAATGCCCAGGATACGGAGTCAAATGCCTTTTCGGCGTCTAAGCTTAATAGCATTGTTTTTTTTTGG
>JAODAL010065013.1:0-18429 GCA_025379985.1 Phyllomedusa bahiana | reverse complement strand
CTGAAAATGATCCTCCACTGTGCTGAAGGTCCGCTCAGATAGACGCTGGCGCGGGGCAGGACAACACCTCTATGGGGACGAGCCAGCTCGGGCCATTCGCCCCATTTTGGATACCCAAATCTTTTGGGTCCGAACACATAAAAAAACATCGGTTGAGACGCAGATATCGTGCCCCCATGATTTAAGCTGATCTCTGGTTTGGAGGTCCCGCTTTGCATCGTTGGTGAGGTGGTAAACAAAGTTTGCCAGAGGTCACTCATTGGGCTTCTGCCACCTTCCCTCTGCTGCCGCTACGCCTACTTGGCACTCTACGCTGTCACGCGCTGATGTTGTTCCCCGTGATTTTTGGGGGAAACGTGAAGCAGCACAACAGATGCTCCTTGATCATCACAAGGTCTCCTTTTCCGCTTTTTACCTCATTTGGTGGGGGGAAGGAAAGTCGATTTTTTGTTTTGACGGGTATCCAGGGGGTGGCCACCCAAAACTGTTGTTCTTTTTTGATGCCTTAATGCGAGGATCATTTTGGAGGAAAGGGAGCATCCAAGCACTCATGTGAGAGATGGACCTGATTTTCCAAGCCTCGGGGCGGGGGGCACTAGCAAACTGATCTTCCGATCTCCTCCTCCACCTCAAATTCGCCCCAAACCCCTTTCAAGGCGGGGACGTCGTAAAATGGGTGTCTAGGAAACCTCCCCCTCCTCCTCCTCCCCCCCGCCCCTCCGGCACATTAAACACAGCCCTGACTTGCCTAGATGATGCCCCCGAAGCTGATGCCCCCACCTTTCACTACTCTGGACCCCGAACACGTCAATGAAGTCCGATAAATTTGTGAACCTGTCGGCCTTGTGGTTTTGACGAGAGAAAGGCTCCGGTCCCATCGGGGTCTGTCTCCTCCTCCGTCGCTTGGCGGGACCTGTTGTTTAGAGGGTCCAACGTCGTTCCAAAACAAACCCCCACAATGCTCAGCTGAAAGGGGCATTGTCCGCACGACCATTTTGGGGGCTTCTTCAAAACTGGAAAGGAGGGTGCAGAGCTCTTTCCCCTGCCTCCATCTCGGGGGCTAAACACCCCGAGGTCCGCACCGCTGCTTGTCAGCCATGTGTCACTTCGACTGCGTAATGGCATTGCGCTGCGCCAAAATCGGGGAGCATTTGGTGGGGGAATTTCCAGCGTGTCCCCAAAGCAACAATGGACTTTTTGACGGGGGGCCGAGCTACGCTGCAACGCACCAGGCGGGACGGCAGGGTGCGAACGGGGGAAGTGCAAACTTAGAACTTCGGCCCTTTCCCCACAGCAGTCCAGACCCGGTAGCTCTTAGAATTTTTTGACCCACAAGGTTTATGAATTGCAAGGCAAGGGATGTGCTCCAGCCTACCGATCTAAGGGGGGCCAGCAGATTTCGAACCGTTTTGCCACCCCTTTCCCGGCAAAGGTCTTGGCACCCAGCCATGCCGGTCTCGTTGCGGAGAGCCATCCATTTTCCTGCCTGTTGTGGGCGGTCCCAAACAGATTAATTTCCCAAAATGCCCGGTTTCGGCACGTGATGCCACCAGAGGACCTTGGGGAAGAACCCTGCACCATCCCGCGGTTTTGAAGAGCGGCGCCGAGCCGAGAGCCACCGCACCCCCCGGGGGGAAACCACCCAGCCACCCATGACTTAACAGAGATAAGCGGCCTTTTGGGCCCTGCTTACTATCCATGTGTCAGTGGTCAGAGGACTTTTCCCCCGGCCACAGATGCAGACAACGCCTTGAAATTTTAGATGACACGTGGCTGCCAGGGGGAGGGGCGGCTTTTTTTGGGGAAAGAAAAGCCCGCTCGGATCTGATTTGGGGGCAGCAAGGGCCATGACGTGGCGGAACCCATCTGTGTCCACCAGATGGAAAGGCAACATTTTTCCAAGGCCAAAAAACCTGGCAATGCCGACATTCAGGGTTTTGGCTTTGGGGGGGTTTTTGGTTAAATGTTTTTCCCCTTTTGCTCCCAAACCTGGAAGAAAAAGGCGGCTGCTAGAAAATGGCCGCTGTACAGCGTGGCAGGGGGGGCAACGGCGGTAAAAGGGGGGGGAGGGTCTCTGGGGGGTGCTGGGGGTACTCGGCGACGGTGGGGGGAAACGGAAAGGGGATCCCTGATCAGACTCTAGAGACATGGGGAGCTGAGGAACGCTTTTGGGGGTGGCGGGGGAGCGGGGACAGGGGTGTGACATGGTTGGAGGGCCCGGTCGGGCTGGGCCTTTTTTTGGGCCCAATGTTTTCTTCCCTTTTAAAATCACCATTCGCACAGTGCTAGACATGTTTGGGGGGGTTAACCACCTAAGGTTTTTTGCCTCTACTTATGCGTTTTCGGCAAAGGCGGCAATGACATCGCTGGGGGAAACAGAGGGTTGGGCAAAGAAGGCCCCGGCTTGAGAGGTCCTGGACCTTTTTTTACGGCGATAACGAGAAGCTGGGTTTGCGCTGACCTGGGGTGGCGGGCTTTCTGCCCGCCCTCCCCTTTTTTAGGCGGAACCCGATGACCTACCCCAAGTCTTCCTCCTCCCCACTGATGAAGCCTCGCAAGCAAATTTTGCTGAAAAAACCCGTTGGATCCGCAATGTCGCACATCAACATAAAACCCGGTGACTTCGTCGTCCGACTTCTCATCCCGGGGCGCGGGCTCAAGCAAGAGGGCTGCAAGGGTTTCCAAAAGTGCTGGGGAAAAAGGGGTCTTTCAAAAACCATTTTTAGTTGAAATGGACATTGACTATACCTGCATTTACATATGACTCAATGACATCGGGATATGACAATGCATTGACATATGACATCGGGAATGACATCGCTGGGTGAAACAGAGGCTTGCTCAAAAAAGCCCGGCTTTAGAGATCCGGATTTTTTGGGCGATAACAGGACGGGGGTTTTCGCTGACCGGGCGGGGGAATCCACGGGCGTCTGCGACCGCCCTCCCTCCCTTTTTGAGGCGGGGCCCATACTGCACACCCCCATCCTTCCTCCTCGGGCCCCGTGAGAAGCCTTGCAAGCAAATTCTGCTGAAAAGACCACGATGGACCGCAATGTCGTCATCATCATCATCACACAGGTGACTTCGCGTCCTGACATTCTACATCCGGGGCCAGGCTACAAGCAAGAGGGAATGCAAGCGTTGCCAACCGCCCGGGGTTTTTGCCGATTGACCGGGTTTTTCCCTCCTCTATGGCATCAAACTGGGGGTCAGGCAAGAAAATCATCCTCTTTGCCTCTTTATCTTTTTTTAAAATGCCTTCTGACCCAACCGCATTTTGTCATCAAAGGGTCTTCAGAAAATGGATTAAACCACAGGGTGGTACACGAGTTGACATTTGGGCTGCTTCATGTTTGGGCGGAGCTGGTGATGCGATGACGACATTTGTGGCCGGACTGGGGACGAGGAGGGAAGACTGCGGATGCAGGTTTTATTAACCCAAAAGGACAGATTGACGACGCTTTCGTACGAGATTAAAGGGGGGCCCGACCCAGCGATGACGGCCTGACGGTCCTGCAACTGATGTTTCCCGCTGGCATGTGTGTGTCGCCAGCACGGGAAAGGGAAACACCTTCTCTCGTACCTCAACCTCCATGTCCAAACCCCCCTCTTTGCTCGTTTAAAACCACCAAAATTTTTGCTCCATGTTCAAAATATACAAATTTGAGAAGGTATGGAAGAGTTTTGGAAAGTCTTTATTAAAAGACGGCAAATCACAGCTATTCTCAAATCCCTCAAATCAAAACAAAATTGCTGGATTAAAATATAACTGCAAAGTAGATCTATCAAGTCAACAAAGCTGGCCTGCGCAAAAGTGAAAAAATACGTATCTGAAATGTATTCAGATAATAAAAGGTATTTTTTGGCACCTATCAATTCACCTGTGGTAACTACACAATTGCTGGATTCAAATTAACTGCAAGGGGGCTCTATCAACAAATCTGGACTGTGACAAAAGTGCAAAAAACACGTATCTGTAAGGGTTTCGGGGATAATAAAAGGTATTTTTAGGCACCTATCAATTCACATGTGGTGACTAAAAAATTGCAGTATTAAACATTTAAGTGCAAGGTGCCTCAATGAACAAAGCTGAGTGCACAAAGTAAAAAAAAACGTATCTGTAATGTATTCGGATAATAAAAGGTTTTTTTTGGCACCTATCAATTCACCTGTGGTGACTAAAAAATTGCTGTATTAAAATTTTAACTGCAAAGTAATCAATCAACAAAGCTGGCCTGCGCCAAAGTGAAAAAACACGTATCTGAAATGTATTCGGATAATAAAAGGTATTTTTTGGCACCTATCAATTCACCTGGGGTGATAAAAAATTGCAGATTCACATTTAAGTGCAAGGTGCCTCATAAAAAAGCTGTAGTGCACCAAAGTCAAAAAACACGTATCTGTAATGTATTCGGATAATAAACGGTATTTTTTGGCACCTATCAATTCACCTTTGGGGTAACACACAATTGCTGGATTCAAATTTAACTGCAAGGGGGCTCTATCAACAAATCTGGACTGGCAAAAGTGCAAAAAAACACGTATCGTAATGTATTCGAAAAATAAAAGGTATTTTTTGGCACCTACAATTCACCTGTGGTAACTACACCAATTGCGGGATTCAAATTTAACTGAAAGGTGGCTCTATCAAAAAAATCGGGAACGGGGGAAAAAGTGAAAAAAACCCACGTATCTGTAATGTATTGGGATAAAAAAAGGGTTTTTTTTGGCACCTAAAAATTTCCCCTTTTGTGGAAACTACACAAATGCTGGATTCAAATTTAACTGCAAGGGGGCTCTATAACCAAAACTGGACGGGACAAAAGTGCAAAAAACACGTATCGGGTAATTTTTTGGGATAATAAAAGGTTTTTTTAAGGCCCTATCAATTCACCTGTGGTGACAAAAAAAAATTGAAAAAATTAAAAAAAAAAATTTACATTTAAGTGCAAGTGCCTAAAATGAAAAAGCTGTAGTGCACCAAAAGTAAAAAAAAAAATATCTGTAATGTTTTCCCGGATAATAAAAGGTTTTTTTGGCACCTATCAATTCACCTGTGGTGACTAAAAAAATTGCTAAAATTTAAAATTTTTAAACTGCAATTAATCTATCAACAAAGTTTGGCCTGCCCCAAAGGGTGAAAAAACACGTATTTTGAAATGTATTCGGTTAAAAAAAGGGTTTTTTTTTTGGCACCTATCAATTCACCTGGGGTTGACAAAAAAATTTTGCAGTATTCAAAATTTAAGTGCAAGGTGCCTCAATAAACAAAGCTGTTTTTGCGCCAAAGTCAAAAAAAAAACCTATCTGAAATTTATTCGATATTACAAGGTATTTTTGGAAACCTATAACCTTGCGACTGCTGGTTTCAAATTTTTAATACAAGGGGATATATCAAAAAAGGGTGGAAGGGGCAAAATTGAAAATAACACCTATCTAAAAATGTATACTGAAAAAAAAAAGTGGATTTTAAACCCTAACAAAGAGACCTGCAGTTACTAAAAAAAAAGATGTGTATGCTATAAAGTTCGGGCTCCCCAAATCCGGGAAATATTTCAATAGAAAACTTTTTAAAATAAATTTAATGTTTTACACTAAGTCTTGGTGAAATTTAAAAAATATTCGTTATAAAGCTTGTCTGTGTTTACTCGCGCCCCCCCCCCCCCTCCCCTTGGGGACTTTTCAGCGGGAGATGCTCCTTTAAAAATTTTCTACCCAAAAAATAAAAATCTTTCCAAAACTCTAATCCCAACTAAATTTTAAGGGTCCAGCTAATAAATAAGGGTTTTTCTGTGAAGAAATAAAATAATTTGCTGAGCTGTTTGGAAAACTGAACGCTGAGAGACAAAGAGGCTGAACAGGAAACCCCTGTTCTATGTAAAAACGAGGGCATTTATTTTTCCAGCCAATCCAACCCTACCCATCCCATCATGACGTCGCACACACAACCAAACCCCGCTCTATTCTGTAAACTGATTTGCGGGCCCCCAAAATTACAGAACCCCCAAAAAAGGCGCATCTTCAAAGAGGGTGCAAAAATTTTAAACCCCAAAATTTTCGCATGATCCCAAAAAAACCGATCACCCCTAAAAAAATGTGCCGATTTCCCAAATTTGTCGATAATAACCTCAACACTAGTCCCCAAAAGCCTCCATAGGTTTTTTTAAAGGTTCATGTCCGGGTCCTATTTTTTTTATTGGTTTTTTTTCTGCCGCCCCAAAGGAATAGCTTTTAGAATTTGAATTTTGTATTTCCCGGCAATCTCCAATAACCTAATTCTAGATTTTTTGGGAAAATGATTTTTTTTTTTTATTTTTTTTTTTTTTGGGGGTAGAGCTTTTTTTCTGAGAATGTTTTTCCCCCTTTTTTTAAAAGGGATTTTTTGGGGAAACATAAACCCCGCTCACAGAGCGAAGCGGGCCCAATTTCTGTTTTTGAAACTTTTGTATGCTTCCCCGCCTGTTGCGTTTTTCTTCACTTCGCCGCCGCTGGACTTTAGCCAAAAAAAATAGGGTTCCTGTCGGGGCTGCCGAGCTACATTGAACCCCCCTTTTGGGGAGCCGCCAAGTAAGCCCGGGGGTTTTTGAGCGCGCCCCTCCCCCCCCGGAAGCCTACCCGCGCCCACACTGCGCCCAAAGCCCGCCCCCTCATGGGGCGCAGCGAAAGTGGGGAACGTGCACCAAAAACCCGCATCCCTGCGTCCCACAGGGGGATTCGGGCCCGGGGGGTCAGTTTTTCTCCTAAAAACAGGGGTAAAGCCCTTCAAAGTCGCCCAATATGTTTCCTACGCAAGGGGTTCGGGAAAAGGGCCAAACACTAGAGATGGCAAACGATTCTAACGAAGTGGAATTTTGTTTAGAATTTCAGGAAAACTTTGGTTCTGAAAGAATCGAGTTTGGGGGACTTGGGGGGAACGAAAGGCTGCGAGCACATGGGCTACATGGGCAAAGCACCTGGGAGGAAGAAGGGGTAGCCTGCATGACATGTGCAAAATGAACCCAAAAAGAGACCGGGGAATTCTGTGACGTCACCGCCTAATAAGTCCGGGGCGACGCCGGTAGCTCACACCCTCCACTGTATGATCAGGGAAAGGGGCTGCCGCGGCTGATTGGATGCTCTCCCTGAAAAAAACTGATTTTTTTTACAGCGATTTTTGCGGGGGGTCTAAGCTTGTCTCAGAGACTGTTTTCCTTAATGTTCATTTTTTATTTTTTTGGGGTATTGGTCTGAAATCCAGTGTGCGTCCACTGCGCTGCATATACATTCAAAATCCAAGTGGGATCTAAGCCAGTTCCTGTTGTATTCATTTAAAGAAAGGCGTTTTTACAATCAAATATACTTCTTTTTTGGCTGTCAATTCTATTGCGAAATTTTTACACCCAGGGGTTAATTTAAGCTTGTTTTGTGGGTGCTGACCCCAAGAAACCGTCATTTTCAACCCAAAATAATACATTTTTCCTGTAGTATAATTCACAAGCAAAGGGTTTAATTAAAATTTTTATCTCTTGTTTTTGGGGCGTAAAAAACACGCAATTGTACACGCTACAAAGCTACTAGTTGTGGTTCCCAAATTCTTTTGCGCAATTTTAATCCAGGGGTTAATTAACGTTGTTTTGCGTTGTACTCGAAAAAAGAAATTTTGTTTTTCACCCACAAAGAATTCTGTAGCATAATTCATTCCAATTAATTTTTTAAAGCCTGTTTTGTTTTTAAAATTTTCAGAAAAAATACAGATTTTTTAAACAGCACTACAAGTCAATTTTTCCTGCCCATTTTGGAGCGAATTTAAACCAAGGGTTCCCCAAGCTTCTTAGTAGGTTTTTTGGGTCAAATACAGGGTGGGATTTATCTATAAGATACTTCATCAAACAGGTCTGTACATTTTAGAACAAACAGTATGTCAACAGAGAGGTGGCAGGCACTTCACCTCGAGGGGCAGAAGGAAAAACATTCCAGCCCAGGTGCAGACAGCAAGGGGGACGTTGCAGCGGGGGCATCGGTGAGGCCACAACTCCCGCTGTCCAGCGGCCGTGTGTTGCCCCAGCAACCCAAGGGTTCTTGATTGGTTGACTGGTCACCCCTTTTCCCCCATTGACATCTACAACCCCAGCCAAAGCCCGTGGGACGTAAACCCAAAACCCCTTAGTTGGCAGGGCCCGGGGCGGGTCAGCGGCCCCCACCTGTCCTAAACCCCGCCTCGTCCCATCCGGTTCCCTCAGCCAGGATTACTATGTGGTCGGGGCCAGCGCCACTCTATAGCGAGGAGAACAATTTGAGGGGGGCAGTCAGCACTATTTGGAGCGAAGAAATGGGGCCAAACCCCCCTGTTTTTGCAGTAGGCGGCAAAGTATAGATGTTGAGAGTGGCATGGGGGGTTATTTTGTGGGGGGGTACCCCTCGATCCCAAGACCGGTGATGAGGAAGCAGTGAGTGAAACACAAATAGATATGAGTAGGGGGCCGCACTGGGAGCCGGTGAGGCAGGGTTTCATCCGCGGGAGAAGAGGGCGCGCTTGCCGTCAGGCACGGCGCAGCCAGCAATGGGTCATGTGGCCGTGAGTCACGGATAGCAGCAGTGGAGGCGGGAGCCAAGCGGCCAGGGGTTAAAAACCCGCTTCGCAGGCCCCAAGAAAGAGCGGCAAGGGGCTCAGGGGGGCGCGGTGGCAGTAGAACTCCGTGCGGAGTGTTGGCGGTAAAATCGATACTCGACAGGTGGCAGTTCTTTTGCTAAGACCCCGGAGGACCCGAATAGGGTAATGTAAATTTTTGGGGCAGAAAGTGAAGCGGGCCGGGGAGCAACCTTGGCACCACGGCCCTGGTCAACACATCATGTTCCCCACCCCGGGGGCCCTTGGGAGAAACTGGCTCAGATGTGGTGGACCATCCGCCCCCCGCAGAACAGCGCAGCAGAGGCACGCACCCAATTGCAGCCTCAAGTTTCCACCACCCTGCAAAAAGGGAGTGTTCCTTTGACATCATCCCCCGGTCCAGATGCTCCTGCCCTCGTACTCATGGCCCCAGCAGTCGTTCAGCGGGGCGATTGAAAAGGAAAACCCGTATGTCCAACCATCCAAAAGGTCAGCAGCTGACCGTACCCTTTTCCAAGTTGTTGGTACTGCAGTCCCCCCCTATCCAAAGGGGGGATCTGCACCATTCAGAGAATAATGGCTTGTGCCGAGCCGAGATGGAGAGTCCAAGCATAATTTTTTTTCCCAAAAAAAGGCGTCCCCAGCATTTCTAAATTTAGAACAAAGGGTGGGGCCAGCCCTTTAAAAGTTAGGGTTTGTTCCAAGGTGCGGGGCACGGACTCTGGAGCTGTAACTAGGTCGGACATACATGTCCTTTAGGGCCCCACTGGGGAATGTGCTTCCCCCGGGCACCCCAAACAACTTGGACAGGAGACGCCGCTTTCCCCTCCACGTTGTAAACTGCGCTCCTCGCCAATGTCCGCCTCCTCCTCCTCCCCCACCACCACCATCTCCCTCCAAATTTACTGCCCCTCATACCACATGTTAGGGCACAGGGGTGTCACGCAGTTCTACACCTGGCTTCCTGGCGAACAAAGTCACACAGGGGGGAAATTGCTCCCGTCATGCAGCAAAAAATCGATTTGGCTTTCTCCCGCGAACTGAAAATCGGAACCAGGTGAGGGACAATGGAGGAACATGGTGTCCGCGCGAAAACGGGGAGGGAGATCCATGCGCCCGCGGCGACGTTTTCAATCGGGTTGTAAAAAGGTTTTCCTGAAGTTTTTCCCCCCGATCTTCAGAACATTTGAAAATGGTCAGGAAACTGTGCTCATTTTTATCCTTCGTAAAAACCGGGAAAAAACCCTCCTCAGTTGCACGGCAGAAGGCCTCCCCAACACCTCTGATATGCATGTTTCACCCCTTGGAATTCCAGCCTGCACATGTTGGACCGACTGTATGAACAGAAAAGGGCCCTTAAACGATTTTTTGATGATCCAGGGACAGAAGTAATCCCCCCGTGTAACTTTTATGTCACAAGTGGCAGCTATGTGGGAGATGCCCCCAACAGTGGCAATACAGTGGAAATGGAGGGAGGGGGCCCCCCGGAGTCACTTTGGGGAGTGGCCCCAGCATGATTTTTGCCCGGCTAGGACAGCCGAATAGTCGCATCCGGGAGGGGATGACTTTTGGCTCTCCACCCTATTGGGCCCTCGTACCGGGCCCAAAAGGGAGCCTTTTTCCCAGTATTAAGGGGGGACAATTCAAATACTATAGGGAAATCCCCGTAATCATTGCCGCTGCCCCCCATTGCGGCACCCGTCCCTCCCTGACAGGTTGACCAGGGGGTTCCTCAGCGCTGTATCTGCCGCAGCGCGGTGAAGGTGGGGGGGGGGGAGCAGTACCCGCCCATCTAGTAACCAAGTCTGGGTCACGATAGCGCTTCCTTCACCCGCCTATGAGGAGGGTAGCCCCCCACAGCAGCACAGGACCTGGACATCCCCCAACCAACATGGGGCCTACTTGGACAGCACTCTGCCCCCCCAGTTAGAAGATCCCGGACTATGGGCAGCCAAATGGATTTGTGGGCCCCAACTTGCCGAGTTTTTCAGTGGGGAAGCTTCCTGCCCCGGGCCCGTAGTGTGGAAAACAACGGGTGTTCATGGGCGGGGGCCATCGTTCCCCCAAGGGGAAACCCCTTTTCCCCCGGGAAATGTGGGCGACTGATCTTTGTCAAAAATGAATCAGGCGTGGATCGGCCAGGGGTTTTCCCCACACCATGCCCTTGGCCTAGAATACATCATCATGACGCCTCACCCAAAAGTGGAAATGGTCTGGGGTTTAAACTCCTCCTCAGCCACCCCATTCTGATGGCCAAACCCCCCCCATGCCCCAACGCTGACGTTTCCCACTGTCACCAACCATCTTTACCAGGGGCTGGTATTGCCACCCACCTCCACACCCCTGTCATTTGCCACGTCTGACCTCATGCTGCTGCTGTGGCTGCTGCCGTGACCTCCACACTGTGTCATGTCCCACTCTTGGGGCCCACTCCTTTTTGCCACCTCCAGAATGTCATTGTGCCCCCTGCCTACCCCATGCTGCTCTATGCTGCTGCCGGGACCTCCCACTGTGTCATTGTCCCACCTGTGGCCTACTCCTGTTTTTGCCCCTCCAAATGTCATTGTGCCACTGTCTGACCCCATGCTGCGCGTGGTGCTGCCTGCCCACAACTGTCTTGTGCCACGTTGCCCAGCGCTGCTGTGGTGCTGCTGTGACCTCCCACCTTCATTGTGCCCCTGCGACCTCATCTCGCTGTGGCTGCTAAACCCCTGACCTCCACACTGTGTCTTGTCCCCTCGGGCCTACTCCTGTTTTTTGCCCCTCCAAAGTGATTGTGCCACCCGTCTGACCCATCTGCTGCTGTGGCTGCTGCCCGGGCCTACCACTGTTCTTGTGCCCCTGTCTGCCCCATCTGCTGCTGTGCTGCTGCCCTGAACTCCCACTTGTCATTGTCCCACTCGTGGTACTCCTGTTTTTTTCCACCTCCAGAATGTCATTGTGCCACTGCCCGACCTCATGCTGCGCCCGTGACCTACCCCTGGTCATTGTGCCACTTTTTTGACCTCATGCTGCTGCTGTGGGCTGCCGTGACCCCAACTGGTCATTGTGCCCCCGTCTGCCCCATGCTGTGCTGGGGCTGCTGCTGTGACCTACACACTGTGTCATTTTCCCCCTGTCGACCTCATGCTGCTGCGTGGGTGCTGCCGGCCTCCGCTTTGTCATTGTGCCAAACCGTCGACCTAAAGCTGCTGCTGTGGGTGCTGCTGTGACCTACCATGTGTTTGTCCCACGTCTGCCTCAGGGTGCTCTGTGGGTGATGCCGGACCTACCACTCTGTCAGTGCCCCTGTCTGACCCAGCTGCTGCTGCCCTGACCTCCCCAAATGTGTCATTTGCACTCTGTGACCTATTTCCCGTTTTTTTTCCACTCCAGAAAGTCATTTTGCCACTGTCTGACCCACTGCGTGGCTAGCGCGCACCACACTCTTCACTAATGTTTCCACCTAGCTCTCAGCTTGTTTTTTTTCCCGCTTTCTCTGGCATGATTTATCAGGGAACATTCCCCTTCGTTTTTTGGGGCATTTTGCCCTCTTAAAGGGCCCAGAATTTTTTAGTGAAGCAATTCTAAGAGCGGCGGCAGTCATGTGCGTGTCATACTAAAACCAAATTGTAGAAAACCAAACCAAGCTCCCTCTGCATATTTTTAAACATGGACAACGTTTTCTACACACCCTGCAGGCCGTCGCCTGGAAAACTTTTTTTTAACGTGATTTGTGCCAAAATAATTCGGAACGAAGTAAATTTTTTGCCAGAAATTTGGGAAAGTGAACGAAACGAATTTCAGGAAATTCGCCCCCTCTCTAAATGGACCCATAGTATACTGCATGTTACAGAAAATGCCCCCCGATTTTCAAAACAGACCCTTGAGCCCCTTTGGGGCAATTGTGAAAACAATGTCTGTTAGAAACAAAATTTTTTTATAATAGGACCCGTGTATAGCTGTAGTCCAGCAAAATCCCCCCAAAAATTCAAAACATGACCCTTGAGCCACTTTTTACAATTGTGAAGAACAAATGTCTGTTAGAAAAAAATTTTTTTAAATAGGAAACCCGTGTTTGCTGCATTTCAAAGCAGCATGACCCAAAAAATTTAAAAAAAGACTTTTCCAGCCACTGTTAAAAATTGTGAGGAGAAATGCCCCTTAGAAGCCACATTTTTTGTTCCAAAGGGCCATATTATTTCTGTTCTCACACAACATGACCCCAAAAAATTAAAATATGACTTCTCACCACTTTCAAAATTGTGAGGGAGAACTTCCACTTAAAAGCCACTTTTCTTTTCCCAAAAGGACCTGATTATTGCGTATCTCACGCAACATACCCAAAAAATTATAAATATGATTTCTCACCCATACTAAAAATTGTGGGGGAGAAATGCCACTTAAAAGCCACATTTCTTTTAAAAAGGGACCATAATTATGCTGTATCTCCACAACATGACCTCAAACCTTGCCCCAATGCGAAAACTTCAAAAGATCAGGTGAGTAAAGGGAAATATGGTGTTGTCATGAAACCTTGCTGTTTTTACAGTCTCCTCCGCAAAACAGAAAATGAACTTTTTTGGGGAAAAGAAAAAAAATTGCAGTAAGAAATGATCTTTTAAAAAAAAAAGTTTTAAAGAGGCCTTTTTTGTTTAAAGGGAATTGAAGTAAGGGAATAATCGGGACCTCGGCAATTGGGGCCACAACATCATCGAGATCCATGCCTGATTCATCTTTTGAAGTCAAACATCCACATTTTCTGTAGAAAGCCCGGTTTGGGTTTTTCTGTAAATCCTCCACTTGCTGAAGGTCCGTAGATTTTGAGTGGCTGCTGGAGGAAAACACCTCTATGGCGTGGCGGCAGTCGGGCCTTCGTCCATTTTGGATACCCAGAAATCTATTGGGTCCGCACATAAAAAAACACCGGTTTTAGAGCAGTAGTCGTGACCCTATTTAATGGGTTTGTGTGTTGGATGGGCCCCGCATTTCTCTTGGTGAGGGGGTAATTAAAAATTGCCCCGGTCACCCTTTAGGCTTCTGCCCCTTGCCGCTGCTGCCGCTAGGAATTGGCACTCTTGCTGTCAAGTCGCTGATGTTGTTCCCCGTGAATTTGAAGAACGTGAAGCAGACCAAAAAGATGTTCCAGTTGATCAATCAGCAAGGCCCATTTCCTGCATTTTACTCTTATTTGGGGGGTGGGAAAGGGAAAATGCGAGTTTTTTTTGTACCGGGGATCAGGAGGGTGGGGGCCCCCCAGTAATTTTGTTCATTTTGATGGCCTTAATGCGAGGATCATGTTGAGGAAAGGAGCATTCAAGCACTCATGTGAGAGATGGAGCTTGTGATTTCAAGCTCTGGGTCGAGGGGGAATAGCCTAATGATCTTCCTCATCTTCTCCTCCGCCTCAAATTTCGTGCCCAAAAACTCTTTCCAAGGCAGGGTCGTCGGTAACGTCGGGTGTCTAGGATACCTCTCTTCTCCTCTCCTCCGCTTGCCCTCCGGAACAGCTTCAACACAGGCCCTGACTTGCCTGAGATGATGCACCCTGAGAGTTGATGCGCCACCTTGCACTAGTAGGGACCGAACCATGCCTAATGATAGACCGATTGAAATGTTGAAACTGTGGGCCTTGCGTCGGATTTGACGGGGAGGAGAATGGCTCGTGTCCGCATTGTGTACCGTCTCCTCCTCCGTCGCTGGCGGGACCTGTCTGTTTCAGAGTGCTCCAACGATCGTTCAGAGACCTCAAGATCACCACAATGCTCATGCTGTCAAGGGCATTGTCCGCACTGCCAATTTTGGTGGCTTCTTCAAACTGGCAAGGATGGTGCATGAGCTCTTTAAACTGCCTCCGCTCTCGGTGGCTCAACACCCGAGGTACGCACGCTGCTTGTCAGGACATGTGTGTCACTTCGTAGACTGCGTAATGGCATTTGCGCTGCTGCACACAATGCTGGAGCATGTGGAGGGTGGAATTCCAGGTTGCTTGTTGCCCCGTTCAACATAGAGCGACGGTTGACGGAGGCCCGAGCTGACGCTGCAACGCAGCCAGGCGGGACTTAGAAGGGTGCGAATAGGCCGGAAGTGCGAACTTAATTCGGAGCCTTCTCAGCAAGGCAGTCCAGACCCGGGTAGCTCTTTAGAAATTTCTGGACAACAAGGTTCATGGACATGTGCCAGGCAAGGGATGTTCTCCAGCTACCGATCTTAAGGGCGGCCAGCAGATTTCGCGTTATCGCACACACCTTGCATGGACTAAGGTTCTTGGCCACCTAGCAGCGTTGGTCTCATTGCGGAGAGCATCACAGCTCCTGACCTCGGGTGTGGGACGTCTCCAAGACAGATTTATTTCATAACTGGGCCTGGTTTCTCTGGGCAGTGATGCTCCAGAGGACTTGGGGGGGGAAAGACCCGCACCATCCTGCGGTTCTTTTGAAGGCGTGCGCACGGGCTGAGAGCCACCCGTCACCCCAGTGACATCACCTGCGAGCTGTCACAGAGATTAGCGGCCTTGCCGTGCTTTCTAGTCCATGTGTCTGGTGGTTCAGATGGACTTTTCGGCCACTGATGCCGGTAACGCGCTTGATATTTTAGAGGACACGTGGTGCCAGGGCAGGGACGGCTTTCTGGCAAAGAAATGCCTGCTCGGCATTGGTATTGGGGGCAGGCATGGGCCATGACGTGGCAGAACCCATCTGTGTCCACCAGACGGAAAGGCAAATAAATTTCCAAGGCCAAAAGCCTGCAATGCCGACATTCTGGCTTTTGGCTTTGGGATGGTTTGGGTTTAAAGTGTTTCTTCTGCTCCAAAACCTGGAAGCCTGAAGGCTGAGCTAGACTCGCCGTGTACGGCGTGCAGGTCATCAAATGGCGGAAGGAGAAAGGGGCTTAGGATGGGTCTCTGGTGGTGCTGGTGGTACTCGGGCGACGGTGGAGGCTGAAGGGAGGCTGATCCTATCATGACTATGAGAGACATGGGCAGTGAGGAACGCTTGGTGTGGTGGAGGCGGAGCGAGGTGGAGGACAGAGGTGTGACAGTTGGTTGGAGGCCGGCGTCGGTCTGGCCTTTTTGGCCCTGAGTGTTTGCCTCATTTCAACTATGCATTTGCTGCATGTGATAGACATGTTGGTGGTGGTTAAACAAACTAGGTTCATGCCTCTACTTATGCGGTTACGGCAAGGGGCATATGACATCGCTAGGTGAATCAGAGCTTGGTCAAAGGAGGCCAGTGAGTTGAGAGGTATGGACTATTTGACGTGCGATTAGCGAAGGAGGGGTTTTGCGATGACCGTGGCCTGTGGAATCATATCAGCGGAACTTCTGCGACGCCCTCTCTTTTTGAGGCGGAACCGTATGACACTACCCATCGGTTCTTCTCCTCGTCCAGTGATGAAGCTGGCTCGCCAAGCAATTCTGCTGAAAAGACCACGTTGGTATCCGCAATGCGTCATCATCATCCTCAACACAGGTGACTTCGTTCGTCCTGACATTCTGCAAGGAGCTTGGGCTACATGCAAGAGGGACTGCATGGCGTTGCCGACGCGGGATTTATGCCGATTGGAAGCTGGCCTTCTCCTCCTCTGTTGGGCCATCAGTAATGTGGGCGTCAGAGCAGAGATAATCATCCTTTTGGCCTCTTGATCTTTTAACATGCTTTGGACCCCAAATCGAATTTGTCATCAAAGAGGTCTTCATAAAATGGATTAACACAGTGGTGGGTACACGGTTGACATTTGGGCTGCTTCATGTTTGAGACGGATGCTGGTGATGTGTTGATGACATTTGTGGCGTGATGGGAGGACGAGGAGGTAAGACTGCTGGATGCATGGTTTCATTAACCAGTAGGACAGATTGGCGACGTTTGTTCGTTACTGGAGATTCACTGGGCCCTTGACCAGCGGGACAGGCTGACGGTCCTGCAAACTGTCGATCGCTGGATGCGTGTTGTCGCCAGCACTGGAAGGAGCACCTTTCCTTCGGTAACCTCTACCTCCATGTCCTTACCCCCCTCTTTGTCTCGTTCCACCTGATTTGCTCCATGTTTCAGAAATATAAAAATTTGAGAAGGTATGGAATAGTTTTGGCAGTCTCTTATTAAAAGTCGGCCAAATCACGCTATTCTCAAATCAAAACCAAAATTGGTGGGATTCAAAGATAACTTCCAAAGTAGATCTATCAACAAAGCTGGCCTGCGCCAAAGGGGAAAAACACGTATCTGAATTGTATTCGGATATAAAAGGCTTTTTTGGCACCTATCAATTCACCTGTGGTGCATACAAAATTGCTGGATTCAAATTTAACTGCAAAGTAGGATTATCAAACAAAGCTGGCTCTGAGCCAAGTGAAAAAACACGTATCTGAAATGTATTCGGTTAATAAAGGAATTTTGGCACCTATCAATTCACCTGTGGTGACTATAAAATGGCTGTATTCAAAATTTAAGTGGAAGCATGCCTCAATGAAAAAAGCTGTTGTAGTGCGCAAAGTCAAAAAAACACGTATCTGTTATGTTTTGTTATAATACAAGATATTTATGGCTCCTTTCAATTTCACTGTGGTGACTATAATTGCTGGATTCAAATTTATAAGTGCTAAGGTGGATATATCAAACAAAAGGTGGAATGGGCAAAAGTGGAAAATGAACACCTATTGAAATGTTATACTGAAAATCAAAGTGGAAGTTTTTGCAACCTAACAAAGAGGACCGCAGTATACTAGAAAAGAGTGTATCCTATAAGTTCAGGCTGCCCAATATCCAGGAAATTTTTTCAAAGAAAATTGTTAATAATAATTGAGTGAAAGTCTACATAAGTCTGGGGAACTTTATCCCGTATTTTTTAAAAGGGTTGTCTATTTGTATAATAAAGATATTTTTTTCACCTTTCAATTCACTGTGGTGACTATAAAATTGCTGGATTTAAATTTTAAATGCAAGGTGGTATATCAACAAAAGGGGAATGGGGAATTGAAAAAGAACACCTATTGAAAAAGTTACTGATAATAAAAGTGGAGTTTGCCCCCAACAAAAAGACCTGCAGTTATAGAAAAGATGTGATCCTTAAGTTAGGTGCCCCAAAATCCAGGAAAAAATTTTTTTAAGAAAAACTGTAATAATAAAGCTATTGCAGTGCAATGTCTACACTAAGTCTTGGTGAACTTTATCCCGTATTCTTTATAGAGATTGTCTTTTGTTCGCCCGCGGGGGCCCCCCCCGCCCCCCCGCGGGGACTTTACAGCGGTAGATGCTCCCTTTTAAAAAATTCTCTACCTAAAATACATAAAATCTTCCAATCTCTAATCTAACTAAAGTGTAAGGATCACAGCTAATAGTAGAGGTTTCTCTGTGTTTGGACACAAGCAGAGTGCACGTCCTTCTGCTCTGAGACGCTGAGAGACACTGAGGCTGAACAGGAAACGCTGTTCTATGTAAAACGAGGTCATGGGGATTTTTCCAGCCAATAAACAAACCTTTAAAATCCCAGTCATGAGTCACACACACATCTCACCCAGCTCTATTCTGGGAAGCTGATTTGCTGGCCCGGCCAAAATGACAGGAAGCGCCGAAAATGGCGTGATCTTAATAGATGATGCACAGATTTTTAACCTAAATTATCGCATGATCTAAAAAAACCGATACCATAAAAACTGTGCCGATTTCAACTTTGTCGATAATTAATCGTCAACACTAATATACTTATATATATTTTTAATATATATTTATATTATATTATATATATATATTATAATATTATATTTTATTAATAATTACCGCCATTAATAAATAATGTGGATTTTTAACCTCAAATGCAACAATAATTTGGAATTTCTAAATTAAAAACCAAAATTTTCATTTATTTTC
>JAODAL010065012.1:0-18429 GCA_025379985.1 Phyllomedusa bahiana | reverse complement strand
GTCCCGAATGTTAAGATCTATGGGCGGCAAAAATCGAAGGATACCACGTGGCCTTTTTGCATATGCCAGGTGGATGGAGATAGAGAAGCTTTGGTTGGCCCCCATCCATCCTAACGCCCTCCTTTGGTCCACCTCTCATGTCAAACTGAACGGGCCACTGCTGGGCCCCATGGCTTTGACCTGGAAGTTAGGGAAAAAGATTGCTATAAAAAATTTTAAACCTTTGCTCGAGGTTTTCGCCTATGACGTCATTCTTTTTCCCAGCCACTGATACCTGACAGTATCCAGGGCATACATATGAAGCCTTGGTTTGAGAGACGCCTGTTCAGACTGGTGATGTGGGTGGTTACAAAACTAGACGAATTCTTCCTTTTGAGGTGATACGCGAAAACTTCAAATATGCCTGCTACACTACTTCTCGTATTTAAAGATTTGTCACTTTCTGAATAAGTCCCTGTCCACAAACGAAGTTTCCATCCCCACAAGTTTGTTGAGAGACTGTGTAGAGGGCAACCTTTCGACTAAGGACAAATCTCCACTATATATCAGCTCCTAATGACCCCGGGATCCCTCAGAGAAGCCTGACCAAACCTATATGAGGAAATGGGAATCCTACCTAGACACTCCCAACTCATTAGAAACATGGCAAACAATAAGGAAACAGGCACACGCCTCATCCTCCTGCATTACACATAAAGAAAACCAGATAAAACTCCTGATGTTCTGGTACCACCCCCCTCTCTCCTCCAGGGCTTTTTACCCCACGGTTGTCAGATAAATGCGGAGATGTTGTAGAGAGAAAGGTACTCTGACGCATATATTCTGGGAATGCCCCCTTATTAAGTCTATCTGGGTGGAGGTCCGGAAGATATTGGAAGACGCATTGGGGGCAATGATCCAATTAGAACCTATGCTTTTACTACTTAATGCCCCTCCAATCAATCTAAACCGCAAACAGTCCAGATTGCTACTTTATCTTTTAACAGCAGCCAAATGCCTTATAGCAAGAAAGTGGAAAAGCCAGAATCCTCCCTCTATACCGGAGTTTATTAGAGAAGGTACGTGAGATGGAATATCTCGCGGCCCTTCTCAGTGATAAATTGGAGCACTTCGGGGATATTTGGAAGCCCTGGGACACTTATCTCATATCACAGCCTATATGAGGCAGGCCAACATTATCTTATAAGAAGCAGTTAATGCTCAGATACCAAATTGTCACCCCACCCACGTCTCAATCCCCACCCCTTGTTGTGTCTTGTCTATGTCTTTTTCGGTTTTACCTGTCCTTGGTTCTTTATCCTAATTTTTTCCTATCTCTAAGAAGACACTGAGAGCTCCCACGTCTAGACATTGTCTGACCATGTCTGAGCTACTCTCGATTCATAGAATACGTACCTGTTATGTCTGAACTTTTTAAGATGCTTACTAATGGTTAAGTACTTAGCATTTTATGTTAACAGTAACCACTATGGTACTACGTCGTCTGGACTTTTGTATACAAGTTGTTCAGAAAATATGCTCTAAAATCTGTTATTATCTTTAATAAAAATACAGTTGATCAAAAAAAAAAACTCTGTGTGAACAAGCCCTTACTCCCCTGCACACAAACATTTTAGGCTCCTCCCTTTTACAGCATCTTCCTACCACTTACCACCTCTGTACAAACTCCCCATTCCTCTTGTGCCCCAAATAGTAAAAGTGCCTCCAAATGGTTGTGCGGGCTCCTGTTTCTGTCTTTTTTAGTCTTTTTTTTGTGTCCCCATACAATAAGTAAACCCCTATTATAAAAGGTAGGCAGATAGGTTGCCCCCCCTCCCCCCACTGGATAGGTATATAGGTCCCCCATAGTTAGGTAAGTATCTAGGACCCCCATTAATTAGGTAGGTAAAAAGACCCCTATTAAGTAACTGGGCTCTCCATAGGTAGGTTGCTTCCCTTCCTAAATAAATATATAGGTTCCATGGTAAGCAGGTATCTAGGCCCCTCCATTAGGCAGGTAGGTATACAGGCCCACCATTTAGGGGATAAGTAGGTGTGGAGGCCCTCAAGTCAGTAGGTAGGTAGGTATATATACAGCCCCTCACAGTAGGTATATGGGCCCACTGAAAGTAGTTTATATAGACACCTTGTAGGTAGATTTACCGGCCCCATGTGGTAGGTATATAAAGCCCCTTTAGGTATAAATGCCCTTTGATAGTTAAAAAAAAATATAAAAAAAGA
Organism: Phyllomedusa bahiana; assembly: GCA_025379985.1. NCBI lineage: Eukaryota > Metazoa > Chordata > Amphibia > Anura > Hylidae > Phyllomedusa > Phyllomedusa bahiana. Next base: position 16,209 of record JAODAL010065012.1, on the reverse strand, counting down.
TAGTTACCTTGTGTCCAGCATGAGGGCGTGATGCTGCTCCCGGTATCTCCTAGGCCAAAAGCCTCAGGCCTAGGCATAACGTGTAATAGCATCAGCATATCATATTGCCTGCACCGCTTACTGATATGAGCCATAGGCTTTGCCTGTGGCCCTCAGTAGTAGGTGGGCATAGCGTTCAACTGCAAGTGCGTCCCTACTTTTGTAAAGTAGGAGATAAAAACTGCTTTCACTCTGAAATGAATTAAAATTGGAGCAGTAATCTAACTGGTCAAACCTTTGCCTACATGTTTAAAACTAGTCAATGAGATGGGAATACCCCTTTAATTCTATAATTACCCTAGCCATTTTCCATAGATGCAAATTGCTAAGGTATGTCCACAAACATCTATTCACTCAGTGGAGGCTAAAAAGGTATGATGTGGTATACAATTTATTTTAACAATGAAGTTTATGGGTGACAGATGACACTGTATGCCTAATCAGTGGCATAGGTAGGTATGTTGGGAAATGCAATGCACAACCCCAATAGTCACTGAAAAACACAATGTGAAAGAAAGCTATGACAAAAGGCACAAACATATTTGATGAGATTTACAAATTTTTTTGCTCTTAGAACCTTTCGTAAAATGTGGCAAAATTTGGGACATTTTGGCATATATACAGGATTAGACACATTTATTATGGGAGATAGAATACTATGTAAAAATGTTGGTGTGTCGGAACTGTTGGATGGTCTATTCAGCATCCAGGAGAGCTGGGGGATACCCCCAAACTGTGCCCCAATAGATAGGTATCTCGGTGCCTATTAAGTAGATAGGTAGTTATATAGGCTCCCCCATTTAAATAGAAAACATAGGTCCTATTTTTTGTAGTTATATAGGCCCCTGTAGGTAGCTATTTGAACCTTGTAGCCAGGTAGTAGTCTCCTGTAGCCAGGTTGCTGCCCCCTTCTAGCCAGGTAGCTGTCCCCACTAGCCAGAAAGCTGTCCCCACATAGCCAGGTAGTGCCCCCTAATAGCCAGGTAGTGCCCCCTAATAACCAGGTAGATGTTCCTTACAGCCAGGTAGTGCCCCCGTTAGCCAGGTATTGCTCCCATTAGCCAGGTAGTGCTCCCATTAGCCTGGTATTGCTCCCACTAGCCAGGTAGTTCTCCCATTAGCCCGGTAGATGCCCCCAATAGCCAGATGATGCCCCCATTAGCCAGGTATTGCCCGCATTAGCCAGGTAGTGCCATTACCCAGGTAGTGCTCCCATTAGCCAATAAAAATAAAATAAAAAAATCTACTTGCCTCACCAGGTTCGCTGCAGCTCCGGAGATCTCCTGGGCAGGCAGAAGCTGCCGACCGAAGAGACTCAGCGTCGCAGGGAGTGTGAGTACAGCCGTACGTCACACCCCCTGAGACGCTGAACTGTGTGTACAGCGTTCAGCTAACGCTGTACATACACTGGAGAAAGCAGAAGGGGAAGATCCCTCCTGCCTCCTCCCTGTACGAGCAGCTGCACAGAGCGTGCAGCTGCTGACCGACACTGTGCATTAACATATGCATTGACTTCTATGGCTGAACCTATTGCCACCGTATATGTCTTTGGTATCCATTTCCCAACCTTATGTTTTCTTTCTTCTTTTTGACAGATGGAAGATACAGAGTGCTGCATTTTATTTAATCCCTTAAGCCAAACGCCTGAAAAGTAGTTAATGACCAGAAATTTTTTTTCGTTTTTGCCTCCTTGCGTTTCAACAGTTGTGACTTTTTTATTTTTTCAATGACACAGTTGTATGAGGCCTCGTTTTTTCTAGACAAGTTGTACTTTATGCGGGAATAGTTTAAATTCACTTATAAATAATTGCAGAATTTTTTTTAAATTTTTCTTCAATTTTTTTTTTTTTTTTGTACACCATTCACATTTCACACTTAACAGCTTGTTAGATTAATTCTTCAGGTTATTACAGATACCTAATATATGTAGGGTTTTTTTTGTGTGTGTAATGTATGCCCCAATTATTTTTTTATTAAATATTTATTTTTATTTTATTATTTTTTGTATACTTTTTATGTTTTTTTTTTCCTTTTTTTAACACTTGGTAATGTATTAGCATATTCATATATACAAATACATTATAATCTGTGTCAGTCTGACACAGGCAGTGATCAGGACAGCAAAGGCTTGCCCTGATCACTGGCTTGTTACACAGACAGCCCGGGGGTACTCTAGGTCTCCAGGGTGTTGTGCAGCCCTTTTCCGGGGTCTGTCGGGTCACCGGGTGTTCCGATCACCCGACAGAGCAGGGAAACCCTTTGATTGTGCTGTGGTGACGAACTCCGGCAATCAAAGGGTTAAAGCACCGGGGAGCGGAAGTTCCCCGCTCCCCGATGCTTAAAGGAGCTGTGGTGGGATCAGGGCTGTGTAGTACAGCCCCGTTCTCAGCGCTGCTGCAGCGCCGGGAGCCGCAAACTCCGAAGTCTACAGCGACTCCAAAAGACATCGCTACAGACGAACGACCTGAAATGTCCGACGTCAAAAGACAGTGGGCGGTCGTTAAGGAGTTAAGATGTCCAAAAATGTATATGTGACAGTATACTGTATGTTTTTTTAGCCCCTTTCTGCCGCAGCCTATTTTTTCTGCTACATGTGTTTTTTTTCTCCCCGCAACTTTATTTTTCTGCACCCAAATCAAAAACAAGGGGGATTTTTATACCCAAACAGTTTTATAATTAAATTTTTCATAAAGTCATGAGAGGTTAAAGGTTTTGCCAATGGGGAAAATTTGTGATGTGCCCATGTTTGCTAATGTATACATTTGCATCCACATAAAATAGAAACAAACCCACCCAAAACAAATTACAGAGAAAAACAGGTGGCATTATACAAAAAGCAAAAAAAAAAAAAAAAAAAAAAAAATTATTTTTTTTTTTTTTTTTCTTTTTTAAACTAGCTTTTCTATTGACTGTCACCCATTTCCCCTGCAATTTGATTGGGTAGGTTTGTTTATATTTTTATACAGATACAAAGCTTTATGTTTATAAACATGTATATATTTTCCATTGGCATAAACAAAACAAAAAGTATTATCTAATGTAAACGTTTTGTACAACATGAAAAAGTGCAACTCTCTGCACCTTCCCTCTGTCAAAAAAAAAAAAGATACATGAGGTATGGTCATGAAACAATATTCTGTGGCGATACGTCCAGCCATAGTAGTCGATGTAGATGTCAACACACACATTTGGGTACACATTTTTATTATACAAACCACGTCCACTAAACTAGCAGATTAATGGAGCAACCTAGCCCCAAGCCTAAAACTGGGTTCACACCTTGAGTTTTTTGAACGCATTAAGGGTAGTTTTTTTGATTTTTCTTACTCTCAAAGACGCAAGCAATTTAAAAAGCAGCTCAAAAGTCACATTTTTGACCAAATGCCACTAGAGCAAACAATTGTGCTTTTTTTTTTTTTTAAACAAAAACCGGGCACTTTTATGTATTCTTTTTTTGGGAAATTTTTTTACTTACTTAATAGCATATGTCCCGGAACAAAAAGCCTCCCCACACCAAAAAAAATTTTTCAGAACCCCCAAAACCCAAAATATAGGGAAACAAATTTCACTATCTGTAGTTACTTCAAAAAAATTCTGATTGATCTCCAGAAAAAACATCGGGCCCGGGGGTGTTTTGAGGCAAAAAAAATCCTGCAAAAAGGCTAAAGAAAAGAAAAAAAATGACATTGTCACCCAGCGGAACATGATGGGGGCACCAAGAACAGCTTCCCCCCATGCCACCTGCTTCATCTGTGGGTGGTTCAGGAGCTGCTTACACTCTCTGGAGAAACTGTAGTTATATGTGCAGTGATAAATATGTGTTTTGGTTGATATATCATGTAAAGGGGCAACGGAAGTTTATAATGCTGCCGCCCTCACTTGTCTGCATGGTCTCCAGGTCCCTGCAACCCAACATCCAGGTCTGTACTAGATGCTGACCACACACTGAGATCTAAGGGGTGTTCACACGCCACCTTTTGGGACATATTTTTTGGCATATTTCAGACGTAATTTCACTGAAATACTTGCTGAAGTACACTCCAAACAATGTACATTAAATAGAGCATAATGTAAAATATGCGCTGTCAATCACACAACGTGTATTTTATACTGGTAACTTTGTGTGCGTCTGAAAAGGCTTTGAAATGACATGCTTGCAAGTTTGTAATTTCAACGCGACAACGATCTGTGTGCACCGTAATAGGCCATGTAAACGCGGCCTAGCTCTGCATGGATGTTTAAAAATGTCCATGCAGAAAAGGCAGCTGTACACTAAGGGTATGTTCACACGGCGTAATTGCGGGGTGTATTTCAGCTCGTAATTGCGCTGCAATATGCCGAAATGTGCCCCGCAATTACGGTAATTCCATACCTCATAAGATGGGGGCTAATCGGGGTTGTACCGTATGGGTGCAGGGCATGCCTTGCCACCCTGCTGTATACATCTCTTCCACCAAACCCGCGACTCCCCATAAACCTTATTTCAGCAACCGTTTTTTCCTGACTATAAACACCTTTTTCCCCAAAAATTTGGGGGGAGGCATGGGGGTGCATCTTATAGTCTGAATGAAGAGGCTGGAGTGGGCGATCTTGTGCATGCGTGGGGCGATTAAACCCCGTGCGGCTTCCCCCCCAGAAACCCCCCCCGCTAGCCTCTGGCGCCATGTCTACTTCAGTGTAGGGTTCCCCTTCCATACCCGGCGGGCAGCGGCTGTTCATTACACCCGGCAGCTGCCGCTAACAGCAAAAAATGGGAATGACAACCCCCCTCCCGCAACGTAATTGGAGGGGGATGATCATTTACCATGGCAGCTGGAGGTCTCATACAGGCTTTTTAGCTCCCTGTATATACACCTAAAAGGGGCTTTTTCACACGGTTATTTTGGGACAAATTTTCAGCCCGTAATTCGCCCCATACAGCGCAAATTACGGTGAAATCCTCCCATTTTAGGAACCCAAGTTCTAAGGGGGAACTAGGGTTTTCCGCCCTCCCCCCTGCAAATCGGCGTCGGGAAGAAAGTGACATTCAATTTTTCGCGGCGGTATACGCACCGGGGATAAGAATGTTGGGGGGCCGGCGGCTGCCGGCCACCCCCCCCCCGGCCCTGCTGCCGAAAAACACGGCATGTTGGGCAAAACCGCCCCGAAATTAGCTGTAAATAAGCCGTTTGAACCACCTTACGGGGAAAAAATGGGTAATGAATGAAAAAAAATTTACGCCATAAATAGGACAAGGGCTGTGCCCCAGTGGTCTTGTACCAAAAAAAAAAAAAAAAAAAAAAAAAATTATTTAGGTTTTGTATTTTATAATAAAAAGTAAAAAAAATTACACAAAAATTGATTTTGCGCTTTCATAAAAGTCCAAGCTATTAAAAATTAAAAATTTTTTACCCCCAAATCTAAAACATGAAAGGAAAAAATCAGCGCGTCCCTCCAAGACGGGGGTTATAGGAGCAGCATTCACTTCTTCCCCCGGCATAAAATGCATCGTATTGTACCCGGGGGGAAACGGGTTAATTTGGCTAGGTTCACAGGCTTTTTTGGGCGCTGTTTGGGAGCCGTACTGCGGCCCGGGTTTGCGCGCAGTACGCTCCAATCCTCCCTGTCATTACGGGAAACCACCGTTCTCATAGAAAACTGTGGAGTCCGTCGTCCTTCCCGCTCGGGAATCCCCCGAGCGGGGAGAGTGACATGCCATTATCCAGGGGCCCAAAACGCGCCGTGGATAATGCAAGTTTTGGGGCCGGGCCCCCCCGCCCCTTATTTAAAACCGAAAAAACAAAACGAAATCCCGGCCCCAATTACGGTTTGAATAAGCCGTTTTAACCGGGCCCAAAAAATAAATGGGGGCCCGGCCAAACGCTGCTAAAGTTTGTCTGGGCCCGAGGATACTTTCAACTTTCAAAACTTTTCCCCCTATTTAGTTTAATTTTCCCCCAGAAAACGTTAATAGCGAAAAATAGCCAAGATCCCCGTAAATAAGGCGCTAGATTATCAAAAGGTAAAAAAAACCACTAGGGAAATTTTAAGCAATAAAGTGGGGGCTGGTTTTATTGGAGAATAGGCTTTCAATAGCGCAAGGCCTGGCCCCCTATTCAGTGCAGTGTTCCCAGATGCATAAGCGCCTGGAAGAAGTGACATACCACTTCTTTTTATAGACGTGTACTGTGTGCTGGGGAATATGCTGGGAAGTCATAGCATCAATGAGAGCCATGATTTTAATGTATTTGCAGAGCGTACTTCGGGTGCATTGCAGCGCACTGGTAGAAATTAGGATCCCAGCTTCATGGACGGGCAGAATGATGTATAAAAAAAATATCTTTGTTGGAAAAATCTATTAAAATGCGGTTCCAAAATGGCCAAATCACACAGCATACAGGTATGGATAGGATGTCAAAGCCAAAAAGAGCATGTGGAGGAAGATGACCTTTATTAGGGTTAACGCCCTACCATAGCCCCTGCTGTTAACCTTTCATAACCCCTAATACATATTGGAATAAAATTCTAAGGGGGAACTACCTGAACGGGCCGCGAATCGGAGCAGTCTGCACTATCTCTTTTTGGAAAATTTGACATCATATTTATACCCGCATGCAGTGTTATTGCCCATTTTGGAGCTGCATTTTAATAGGTTTTTCCAATATAGCAATATTTTTTATACATCATTCTCCCAAAAGCATAAAGCTGGAACCCTTTTTTTTTCCTACCATTTGTCCCAAAGGACCCCCCTTTTTTTTTGGGGCTTCACCTTATCCGTGTTGGCGGCGGGTTTTTGGAAGGGGGAACCCGTGAGCGGGATTAAACTTTTTGTGGGCTGTCATTGCAATGCAAGGGTTTGTTCCCGATGCGTATCTGCAATGCAATGGTTTGTTCCCGATGCGTATTTGCAGCGCAATGGTTTGTTCCCGATGCGTATTTGCAGTGCAAGGGGTTTGTTCCCAAATGGGGAATTTGCAGGGAAAAATTTTTTTTTTTTTCCCGTTGCGTATTTGCGGGGCGTACCGCGGGCACTTTTCCAGCACTTTGGTTTGTTCACGCGGGCGTTTTTTGGGGGGTGTTTTCGGGGTTTTTAAAATTGTGCCCAAATTATCCCCCGAAAATTACATTAAAATCATAGCACCCCAATTGCCAGGAATGGGGACAGTGACTGGGGGGGCACAGAGGGGCTGGGCAGCCCCTTTCTTAAAAAAACCCACCAGGGGATGCGGCGCACACAAGTTTTTACTTCAGGGAAAAATTTTCGCTGCAATGCACCCTAAAGTCCCAACTCGAAAATCCAGTAAAAACCCAAGAAATGTTTGAGAGATTTTTACAGCACTTCCCCCCACGCCAGGGAAAGGGAGGGGAATGGGGTTTCCACATTTTTGGGAACCCTTTTCCCTTTCTACAGCAGAGTATAGTGGTGCACACAGGAAAGGGGTTGCTGTAACTGTGTAAACCGGGCCCTAAACCACAAAAAAATTAAGCACCAAAAGATGAAATCACGTGCAAAAAGTGCGTTTTGCTGTAAAAAAAACTTAGTGGGTAAAACTTACCCCGAAAAATACAGCACAGCCCTTAAACACTCGGTGGCATGCCCCCTGCAGGGGTTTAAAAATACTTTGACAAACCGCTTTTGGTACAGAACTAAACGAAATTTCCCCCAACTGCGGCAGAAGCAGACCCGTCCACACAACCCACGAACAACTATGAAAAAAACCCTTCCTTTTCCCAATAAAAAAATTTCGCCCTGTTTGGTTTTGTCCTTCCCAGCTTCCTGTAGAGGGGTTTACGAGGGAAACGTCCCATTTAAAATTTTTTTTACGACAGCAGAAAAGAAACCCCGGAACCTTTTACAGCGAAAAAAAATTGTGGCCTTTTAAATCTTTGTAAAGTATCTTTTTTTCGATTTTCCCGGGGACACCGACAGAACTATTATTTTTCCCATCTGAGCTTCAAAAATTAAATCTAAAAAATTGGTATGGTCCGGGCGGGTAGCGTGAGGGTCATTTCGAGACTAACCAATCAGCGTTAGGAGCGGGGTTAAATTCGAATTTGTAGTTAAACCCCGCCCCCGGGCCCAGCGGAAGGGGGGAGACGCCGAAACCATGGAGGGGGACGGGGGTCAGAGTGGGCCTGAGGGTCCGGGTTTAAATTCATAGGAAAAACTGCTGGCCCAATGTGATTGCAAGGGATGGGGGTGCCCGTATTGCTCCCGGGGTTTTTTGATCAGCTTCGGGCCCCCTGGTGCTCACTTTTTTTGGACTTCCCATAAAAGTCCAAAAAACCCTTTTGTGGGAGCACCACTCCCCCCTGCGAGTTTAAAAAGGGGGGCTTTTAAAAAAATCTCCCAGAAGGTCCCTAGTAATCGGGGTGTTTTAAAGTTTGACCATCGCCCAGTAAGCGTGAAAGGGGAAAGGGGAGCGAGCTCTGGTTTTATGGGGTTTTATAGGGATAGAGGAGAAAAATTGAGCTCTGTGATTTAAGGGTTATTGATAAAGGAGGAAGCCGAGAAAGTGATATATGGGGTTTATATAAATAGGGGAAAGAGAACTAGCCTGTAATATTTGGGTTATAGGGATAAAAGGAGAGGAGTGAGCTCTGTGATAAATAGGGTTAATGATAGAGGGGGAGGAGTAAAGCTCTTGATATATGGGGTTTAATGATAGAGGAGGGGAGCTGAGCTCTTTTGGATATATGGGGTTTATATGATAAGGAGAGGACCCTGAGCTCTGGATATATGGGGTTTAAATATGTTAGGGGGGGAAAGCTGAGTCTGTGATAAAATAGGGTTTATATGATAGAGGAGAGGAGGACTCTGTATATATGGGGGTTATATGAAGAGGAGAGGGCTGAGCTCTTTTGGGAATTTTAGGTTATAGATAGAGGAGGGAGCGGAGCTCTGTGTTTTTTTTGGGTTTATTTGTTTGGGGAGGGGGAGCTGAGTTTCGTAAATTTATGGGGTTTTAAAAAGATAGAGGAAGGGTGACCCTCTGTGATATATAGGGTTTTATGTTTAGGGGGAAGGAGCTGAGCTCTGTGATAAATAGGGTTTATTAAATAGAGGGAGAGGAGCTGACTCTGTGAAATTTTGGGTTTTAAATGTTGGGAGGGGGGGAAACTGGGCCCCTTGAAATATAGGGTTATTTATGGGGAGGGGGAAGGAGCTGCTCTGGGGATATTGGGGTTTAATATAAATAGGGAGAGGGGGTTGGCTTTTGATATATAGGTTAAATGATAGAGGAGGGGGTTTTGAGCTCTGTGATATATAGGGTTAATGATAAAAAGGAGGGGGGCTAGCCCCTGTGATATATGGGGTTTTTATGTGTTAGAGGAGCTGACTCTGTGATTTTTGGGGTTTTAAAATGTTTAGAGGAGTGAGCTCTGTGTTATAAGGGTTATATGATAGGGGGAGCTAGCCTGTAATTATAGGGTTAAAGGGTTTGGGGAGTTTAGCCCCAGGGGATATATAGGGTTTTAAATGATAAAAGGGGGAGAAGCTGAGCTCTGTGATAAAAGGGGGTTTATATGAAAAAGGAGGGAGCTGAGCCCCTGTGATATATAGGGTTATATATAGAGGGGGGGAAGCTGAGCTTTGAGTATATGGGGTTTTTATATGATAGAGGAGGGGAAAAATAAAGCTTGTGATATTTTGGGTTAAAAAGATAGGGAGAGGAGCTGACTCTGGGGGAATTAAAGGGTTAATGATAGAGGAGAGGAGCTAGCTCTGGTTTAAATGGGGGTTAAATTTGATAGGGGAAAAAGGAGCTGACTCTGTGATAAATAGGGTTAAATAAATAGAGGAGAGGAGCTGAGCTCTGTAAAATTTATGGGGTTTTTTATAAAAATTGGGAAGTTTTAGCTTGTGATATTTTGGGTTTAAATATGTTTGAGGAGCTGAGCTCGTGATAAAAAGGGGTTTAAAAAAGATAGAGGGGCTGAGCTCGTATTTTATGGGGTTTAAAAATGTAGAGGAGGGGGAGCTGAGCTCTGTGATAAAAGGGGGTTATAGGGTTAGGGAAAAGGGAAGCGAGCTCTGGTATAAAGGGTTTTTGTAAGGAGAGGAGCTGACCTCCGTCATAGGTTTAAAGGATTTGGAGAAGGATTTCTAAGGAAGCAGAGAAAATCCCTATAGTTTTCCCCATGATTTTAAAACCTCTCATGTTTTAAGCCCTTGAAAAAAAAAAAGGGGTTTTCTCTGTTCCTTAGAAATCCTTCTCCAAACCCTATTTATAAAAATATTAAAATATTGAACTGGGGGCCTCAGGCCCTTTCGGGTTTGGGGTTTTTTAAAAAGGGGGCAAAAACCCCCTTTTAAGGGGCCGGGCCGGGCCATTTTGTTTTTCGGGGTACTTCACACCCCCCGTTCCCAGGGGCGTTTTCTTCGGGGAAACAGGGGAACCCCCGTTCCCCGCCAAATTAAAAACCCTTTGTTTCCCGGGAGTTCGCCCCCTCAGAAAATATCATGGGTTTTTTTCCCCTTTGCTATGTCAGATGATCGGGACCCCCGGCGACCAAAGAGCCTGGAAAATGGTGCACAGTGACCCTAGGGACCTAGGTAGCCCAGAGCTGTTTTAAAAAGCAAATGTTCCCCCCCGGCTTTATTGGGGCTTTACGGTAGGCCCGCAATACGCCGGGTTTTTTGGGGAAGATGTGCTGATAAAGCCCCGTACCCCAAAGCACGGGGGGCAAGCCCCGCTGCCCCCATTCACATGCTTTGCCCAGGGGGCGGGGTAAGCCGCAAAACAATTACATTGAGGGATTGTATTGAAACACCGGGGGAGAAAAACCCGAAAATTTCCCCTAGTTTTCTTTTAAACCCAATGGATTCCCGAATTGGCGGAAAAATTTTAGCGGAAAAATTGCCCGAAAGTAATTAGGGCCCATGTGAACATACCCAAAGAACCCACCCAACGGGGGCATTTTGTGTGCTGCCCTTTTTTCCGCTGCCTGTGTCAAACGGGACACAAAATTATAATGAATTAGCAAAAAAAAAATATCCCTTAAAAGAAAAAAAAAATTGAAAAAAAAAATTTCTGAAATTTAATTTATAAGTGAACTTAAACTTTTCCCCCCAAAAAGAAAACCCTTGTCCCAAATAAAAAAAGGGGGCCCAAAACCCAACTGCGTAAATTGAAAAAAAAAAGTTCCAGACTTTTTAAAAATGCAAGGCAAAAACTAAAGTTCTGGTACAAATTTAATTTTTCCGGCGTTCTTTTAAAGGGGGTTTAACAAAGGGGACTCTTTTTAAACCGGGTATGGTCTTCTGTCCTATGAAGGTTTTAAAGCTTTTACAGACAACAACAGATACAGCAGCCTTGGATTTTAGATCCTCTCCCATTTCAAGATCTCTTCTGATTAGTGTGGCAGACAGCCGGTTGTCCGTGCGGCTCTTCTACTACCCCATTTGGGGATGAAATTGTAAGGTATTTACCTATTGAATGTGAGCATGCTTTATGTACATTATCTATCATGAGAAGATGCGTTTTTTACGTGACAGTTTGGGAAGATAAAATAAGTCTGACTGGTATCTGGGTGCTTATCTAACAGATGAAGTGTATTGGACTAATGTGGGAATGAGGATATCCCATGTGGGTAACCTGTAGCAGGCACAACATGTTTTGAACGAAAAATTTCTGCGGTTATTAAATTTATTGTTTTACACATTAAAGCATTTTTTAAAAAAATGTTTCAGCATAAAAAGCTATAGAAATTGGGTATCGCCATAATCATCTCGGCCCACAAAGTAAAAGGAGCTTGTCACAGAGACTGCACGGTGAACGCTGTAAAAAAAAAAAAAAAAAAAAAAAAAAAAAAACTACTAGGATTGCAGTATTTTCTTCACCCTGGCTTCCAAAACACGGATTTAAAAGCAATCAAAATGACTTTTCACCCCCCCCCCCCATCCCCCACCCCCCAAAAATATCAATACAAACGTCAAATCATCCCGCAAAAAACAAGCCCATACACAGCTCCGTACACACAAATTTTTTAGAAAGTTATGGCTCTCAGACTATGGCGTTGCAAAAATGTGTTTTCCTGTTAAGGCTATGTCTACACTGCACAGAAAAACATCAGTTTTTTCAGCGTTTTTCGTTTTCTAAAAACGCTGGAAAAACTACTGTAATCATCTCCCATAGACTTCTATTGTAAAAACGTCCTGCTGTCTACACTGAGCTTCTTTTTTCTGCTCGTTTTTTTCACTGGTCGTATTTTGCAACATGCTCTAAAAAACGCCAGAGCATATCAGAAAATTTACTACAGGAGTCTATGGAAAGCGCTGGACGTTTTCGCGGCGTTTTTTGCCGCGATTTTTCAATGAAAACCCTCCCAGAAGACCCAAGTCCCACCTATAGTGGGTGTAACAAAGGTTACTGTATATCTTATCAAATTTGCATACAAGTGTCTGATGAGTCCTTTTTTGTACCTTTTGTAATAAAATGATCATGCTTTGGTCGCTAACTATTTTTGCGCAATTCATATTTTTTTCGCAAAAAATACGTTTTTTACAGATTTTGGCATAAGAATCCGTTTGTTTTTTTTTTTTTTACAGAGTTTGATGCTAAAATCCTCTTCTAAACATATTTTAGCGCTAATAACGTTATCTCGCCTCTGATGCCAAAAATCAGTTTTTTTACGTTTTTTGACACTAAATTTTTTTTTTACAGATTTTGGCGCTAATACCGTTATCTCACTTCTGACGACAAAAATACGTTTTTTATGGATTTTGGCGCAAGAATCCTTTTTTTTATGGCTTTTGGGGCTAAAATCTGTATCTTTTAAGATTTTGGCGCTAATAAAGTGATCTAGCTTTTGACGCAACTAAATATATTTTTTTACGGATTTCGGCGCTAGAATCCGTTTTTTGACGTATTTGGGGGGCTAAGATCAATATCTTTAAAAATGTTGGCGCTAATAAACTGATCTCGCTTCTGACACTAAAAATATTTTTTTTTTACAGAATTTGGCGCATTAATTCTTTTTTGGGATTTTGGCGTTAAAATCCTTTTTCTTTACAGATTTTGACGCTAATACAGGTATCTTGCTGTATGCAAAGATAATGCGGGTTTTTGTAGATTTTGGTGCAAGAATCTGGTGCAAATTTTAATCCAATGCGTTTTTCGGATGCGAAAAGTGCATCCAAAACATACCCAAAACTGTGTTGCATTTTCGGATCCGTTTTTCAGGCTGCAAAAAAAATGCACGCCATTGTTTCCTATGTGGATTCCACTTGCGTAAAGAGCAAGTAAAATTGTCATGACAATTCTTTAAACGGATCAGGAAAACGCATCGAAAAGACGCAAGTAAACGCATCGGCGATCACTCGTCTGAACGGAGATACGTGTTTTACACTGAAACTAATGTAAATCACACCGCACATTGTTAGGTAAGTTTTTTGGGTCCGAAAAGCGGATTCAAAAACGGATCTGAAAAACACCATGTGAACATACCCTAAATACAGGGTATTGCTGAACTTGGAAGAAATTGCGTAACAAAGTTTTGGGTGCTCTTTTTTTTTTTTTCAGGATTCCTTGTAAAAACTAAATATTTTAAGCTAAAATTGCAGATAATTGGGGAAACTTTTTTTTTTTTTTTTCACAGCCAAACGTTAAAAAAAAAAAAATTGAAACCCCTGTAGGGTCAATATAGTCACTGCACCTCTGGATAGATTTCTTAAGTAGTGTAGTTTCCATCATGGGGTCTTCTTAGAGGTGTTTATTAAGTTTTAGCACCTTAGGGTGTCTGCAAATTTGAAATGGCGCCTAAATTAAATCATATTGAAAATGAGACCCCCAAAGTCCGGTAGGTGCTCCTCCAACTCTGAGGCTTGTGATTGAGCCAAATCGCACACTAGGGCCAAATATAGGATATGTCTAAAAATGGCAGAATTAAGTTGAATTTCCATGGTCACATCTACCATGTTCCAGTGAATAATGGATAAAAATTTTAAATTTGCAACCAAAAAAAAAAAAGTAAGTTTCACCTGCACTTTGTTTTAATTTTTGTGAAACACCTAATGGGTTAATAAACTTCCTAAATGCTGTTCTGGATACTTTAAGGGGTGTAGTTTATTAGATGGAGTCATTTATGGGGGTGTCAAACACACAGGCCAATCAAAATCACGTTAGAACTGGACTGGTCCTTAAAAAATATCAATGTTTTAAATTTTCTGGAATATGTCGTACAAATATGCCAACCTACAGTAGAACTATTATGAACTATTTTGTGGTGAATAATTGTCTTGCACGCAAAAATTTTAGTACTTTGAAAGTGACAAAATTTTCAAAATTTTCACGAAATTTTGATATTTTTCACAAACAAGGTTTCTATGAACCTAAATGTCTTACTAACCTAAAGCACAATGTGTCATGAGGAAACGATCTCTGAATCACTTGGGTAGGTAAGTGTCAAAAAGTTATTCTCACATAAAGTGACACGTCAGATTTCAAAAATAGGGCTGTCAGGAAGGCCAAAACTGGCTGGGTCCTTAAGTGGTTAATGGGCAGCTTTGTTTTGTTTTTGCAAAAATACATTTTATTAACATATAATCAAAATTACAAACTTTTCAATGTAAATGAGCAATGAGCTCAGTGCTATATGTTTCAGGTGATTGTCCCCCCTAACACTGGCAGCATTTTTGGGCCTTGGCCAGCCATATTTACTGAGGGCAGATACACCTTTTCATTTTTTTTTTTTTTTTTGTTTCCCTCTGGTCTATCATAGGAATAGAAAACTGACAATTTTGCGAGTTCATAGCATTGACTTTAGTGGGTGCTTTTTCTGGAAAACTTGACAATCTGACAGAGGTATGCAAATGTGAACAGAGCCTTAAAAGTAGTCCTTTACTTTTAACCCCTTACTGACATAGGACAAACGGTTACATCATGAAGGGGGGAAATATGGAGAGGGCTCACTGGCTAAGACTATGTGCGGCAGGTAATTGCTGTTAATTACAGCCAGGATCTGCTAAAACTCCAGTCCTGGCCTTCTAACCTATTAGGCTAGGTCTACACAACAATTGAAAATGCCGCCTAAAATCTGACGCCATCTTCATTTTGTGCAAAAAGCGGCAGCCCAGTACATTAGAGCTGTGGCACTCCGACATTGGTCCGTGGGAATATACAACATGTTCTATTCTGCCGGTTGTTTTTTCTGTTTTGGGAAAACCCCAGTAAAAATCTGTGCTGTTTAGACTAATGCACGGATTTTCTATTGAAGTCTGCTCAGCATTGGGTACTGTCAGTTTTTCAGCAGATTCAATATACTGGATCCGGTGGAAAGCCAACCAAAATCCTGTGCCCTGTAGACCTAAGCCAACACATCCGTGGCATTGAAGATTACAGGGAACCTGTCAGCTGCTGTATGCAGCAAATGACAGGCAGGATGAAATGGCTGCAGGCTACCTTGTCCCAACACTTTGGCGTTTCGGGGTACAAGGCCTCGTTCACACGACTGGTTTGGCCGCGGCCAAACCTCGTCCTAAATTCGCCGCAACCTTGCGTCTCCCGACGCGGGTTTGCAGTGCGGGCGCTGGGTGTGGTCGCGGCGCAAGTGGGGCGTTGCTGGGCGCGTGGCTTGCGGCGAGGGTTTGCCCCCATGCAAATTAGTAGGCAGGCGGAAAATAGCGGCGACACCGCGCGGCCGCCGCGCTGAGGACTCCCTGTCAAGAATTGACAGGAAAGTTCTCAAACACGCGCGGGCCCCAAAGCAGCGGCCAGACCCGCGGCTTGTGAATATTAACGCGCTTTCCGATAGGGAACCATGTTAATAAACTAGGCGCAATTTGGCCTCGGAAACCGCGGCCAAATCCGTCGTGTGAACAGGACCTTACACCTAGTGAAGCTGGTAGAGAGAGAAATGGGTTCGATACTCGGCTTTTCACCGCCCCCTCTGCTAAACTGACAGCTCTCTCCTGTGTTTGCCTATAGGGAGCAGGAATTTCCTGACCAGTTCCCTTTTATTTGTATGGTTTGATGTCCAGTAATGAGTTGATATCTGGTTATAAAGCTTATAAATACCTAGCACCTGTGTAGATGTTCTATATTAGACAACGCCTGCCCTTCTCTAATTTACAGAGAACAAGGAGAAGAAGTGAATCTGTTATGGAAAGCCGACAGCAACACCATCTCGCAAGTTGATGGGACCAAGTCTTTTAGCTTTGGTAAGCATTTAGATTACTTTTCATAGATT
>JAODAL010065011.1:0-18430 GCA_025379985.1 Phyllomedusa bahiana | reverse complement strand
TCATTATACTATTTATCAATTTATCTGGTCCTTTTTGGTCCATGCAGAGTTACACATCAACATTTTAAAATTATATACTGTAATGGTTTCCTTTCCCAGTATAGTTAGGGTTGTTTTTAAATAGAAATGGTTAAAATTCAGTTGTAAACCCTTTTCACTGGAAAAGGTGAATTATTTGTCTTAGCTGGTTCCTTGTATAGCTGTTCTATTATCTAATAAATGACGTAAAAAGAGCCTAAAAATTCGTCTGAAAAATGGTTTGTTTTACTTTAGTTGCTAAAGGGGGTGTTTTAGCTTATCAGAGACAAGCATACTATTCTATACAAGGCATTATGGAAGGGGCTGAAAACCCCACAGCACCCTCTTTTGGGTTGTAAACAAATCCTAAATTTGCTTTTGACCCACCGAGTTCCTGAGAAAGAAAAAAAGGATTTTTTTAGCCAAGCCAGTATCTCCATCTACAGCAACGCTTTTTTCGGGATTTTTGTCCCTCTTTCAGTGCGAGTAGAGAGGATAATGGCTGCTTGTGGGGGCAGGGGTAGCTGGGAAGGAAGATCTCCCCTTAAGGAGAGCCCCGAATGACGGTGCTCCCCTTTAAAGGGAGAGATCTTCCCCTTCCAAAACTATTCTATACAATTACTTCATTTTCAATACAATTTGAAAAAACGTAGGAGAGAGCACACATGAGACAGCTCTAAAAACTCATCTTTACATAATGTACAGAAGGGAACAAGGAGAAGGACTTCCCGCAGCTTCCTGCCACATAGGAAGGGGATGAAGGACCGCCCACATACCCTCCCCCCGGTCTTCAATACTAACCACTGTGTGGAACTACCTGACTACGGGGAGAAAAAGGGGGGAAAGGCTGTAGAGCTGTAGGGCTATTTCTATAAATAGCCCCAAATTGGAAACAAAATAAACTATATAAAAGAAAAAATTTTTTTTAGGGGTTTTGGGAAAATCATGGTTAGCCCCCTATATTGAACAAAAAAAAAGTAACACCCAGAGATGTGGAGCTGCGCCATTGTCCCGGACCAACATCATGCTGAAGAAAGTGAAAAAAAGGGCTTTCGCTAGTACTGTGACGATACCCACGGCCCCCCACCCGCATGCAACCAGCCCCAAAACGGAAACGGCACCTTCTGTCCAACATCAAGTAATCACAAATCAAATGTGATATGTTGCAAATGTGCAAAGTACTTATGCAAAAGACATGTAAATTATACTTGTGTCGAATGCAAATTTAGCACCTTGAACCTTATTTCACATTTTACATAGAAAAAACTAGACTTTTATTTTTTTTGTTTTGTTTGTTTTTTTTTGTGTGTTTCCAATGTGCAATATGCATGAAAAATCAATAAGGCCTGTAATTTTTTGACACAAAAAAAAAAAAAAAAAAAGTTTTTTGATTTAATTTTCATTTTTTTTGAACAAACATATATAAAAGCAAAAAAAATTCAAATAAAACACTTAAATTAGTTAAAAATCCAGACTTTAATAGGGGTCGGGCAAAAAAAGACCGCAACATTATATGTGTATAATAGAACCGAAAAGAACAGAAGGGTTAAGTAGAGGTTGTTGGAGACAAAGCATTCTTCTACATGTGAAGAGTACATTATACGTGTACTGGAGAACCATACAATCTCCATTTTTCTCCGTGTGAAGAGCACACTATACGAGTATTGGAGAACCAACAACCTCCATTTTTCTCCATGTGAAAAGTATACTACATGTGTACTGGAGAACCAAGAATCTCAATTTTTCTCCATTTGAAGAGTACACTATATGTGTACTGGAGAACCATACAATCTCCATTTTTCTCTTTTATCTAGTATCTTTATAGCCAGAGTGTAAGATAATGCCCCACTAATGAACACAAAAACCCTGGTAAAAAGGCTTTGGGGTTGTTGATGCAGTAGTGGTGTGTTATTCACATTTTATTTTAAAGATGTGGTTTTCAAGGAATGGGTGTTTATTGTGTGTGTTTTATTACTGATAGGCTGCTGACAGGGCAATTGAGGGAAAGAGAGGTGAGGTTGCACTTTTGGGGGAATGCTTGCCCGAAAGGTGACCCATTAAGTCCAGACTAATGGGAAAACCGTAAATTTTTTACCACCCCCCTTTTTTTTTAGCTCATTGGATTGGGAAAGGGAGTTTGGACCCTGACCCTCAACGAGCAATTAAAAAATTTTGGGGTTTGAAATAGGTACCTTATGATAGAAAACTTTGCAGCTCTGTGACTGGGTAAGACAAACATAATATACAGTTTCTCACAAAAGTGAGTACACCACTCACATTTTTGGAAATATTGTATTATATCTTGGGACAACACAAAAGTTATGACACTTTGATAGAATGTAAAGTAGTCATTGTACAGATTGTAAAACAGTATATATTTTGTGTGCCCTCTAAATAACTCAAAAAACAGCCATTAATGTCTAAACTGCTGGGAACAAAAGTGAATACACCACTAAGTGAGAATGTACAAATTGTTCCCAAAGCGCCACCATTATTTTCCAGCACTGCCTTAACTTTCTTGGGCATGGAGTTTACTAGCTTCAGAGGATTCCAGTGGAAACCTCTTCCACTCTTCTACGATGACATTACAGAGCTGGGGGATGTTAGAGGCCTTGTGCTCTTTCACTTTCCATTTGAGGATGCCCCGGTGATGATCAATAGGATTAAGATCTGAAGACATTCTTGACCAAACCAGCACTCTCATATTCTTTAGTAAGGCAGTGGTTGTCTTGGAGGGGATGTTTGGGGTTGTTATGTTGGCATTCTGCCCTGCAGCCCAGTTTCCAAAGGGAGGGGACCAGGCTCTACTTCAGTATGTCACATTACGCGTTGGCATTCATGGTTCCCTCAATGAACTGTGGCTCCACACATCTGGCAGTATTCATGCAGTCCCAAACCATGACACCATGACTCTCACCAATATGCTTAACTGTAGGCAAGACACACTTGTCCTTGTACTCCTCACCTGGTTGCCACCACACACGCTAGACACCATCTGAACCAAATATGTTTATATTGGTTTCATCAGACGATAGGACATGGTTCCAGTAATCCATGTCCTTAATCTGCTTGTCTTAAGCAAACTGAAGGTTTTTTTGTGCATCATCTTTAAAACAGGCTTTCTTCTGGAACGACAGCCATGCAGACCAATTTGATGCAGAGTGTGGCATTTGGTCTGAGCACTGACAAGCTGACATCCCACCCCTTTAACCTGTGCACTTATGCTGGCAGCACTCATCTCTGGATATGACGTTGACCATGTGCACTCAACTTCTTTGGTCAACCAGGCCAAGGCCTGTTCTGAGTGGAACCTGTCTTGCTAAACCACTGTATGTCCTTGGCCACTGTGCTCCAGCTCAGTTTCAGGGAGTTGGCAATCTTGTTCTAGCCTAGACCATCTTTATATTTTTTTCAGATACTCAGACAATTCTTCGCTAAGAAGTGCCATGTTGAACTTCCAGTGACCAATATGAAGAGTGTGAGAGTGATAACAACAAATATAACACATTTGCTTCGCATTCACACCTGAGACCTTGGAACACTAATGAGTCACATGACACCATGGAGGGAAAATGGCAAATTGGGCACAATTTGTCCATTTTCATTTAGGGGTATACTCACATTTGTTGCCAGCGGTTTAGACATTAATGGTTGAGTTATTTTGAGGAAACACCTCAAGTGATTTTGTATGGGCTCAGCAAGAGCTGAACCCATACATGGCAGGTGCAGACTGTTAGTTCGACCTTCCGCAACTGGTGATTGAACAAAACTTTGATTTAATCACTTAGGTACCACAGTCACCCTGACTATAGCATCTTGACAATTATTTAGGAGGGGGGAACCCCCTTCCATCCTTTCATCTCCTGATAGGGAGGCTGACTGGCAGTCAAGCCAACTGGAAGCTCATTAAAGGGAATGTGTCAAAAAATGACTTATTGTTTAACTCACATTTTTATGTTAAACACATTTTTTATGAATTTTTTTAAAATAATTTTCCATATCACTTTCAGTATTTTTTTAATAATTCTTATGTCCAGTTTTCACTTTGGCCACTAAGTCTAATAATCGTCTAACACTTCCTGCTTTGTTTAGAGAGCTTTTCAGCAGTGTACTCATTATTAGTAAAAGCAGGGTCAAACTGAAAGGAGACACCATTGTGTACAGATAACACAGAATCCACCAGTCACAAGAGGAGATGTCACAGTTCCCCCTCTACCCTCCCTTCAAATTGAAAACTCTCCTATACAAGTCTATGGGACAGAATCTGTCTTAAGAATCCTATGTGCATGAAGCTGCTGTAAAGTATCTCTCTGACTGCTGTTAAAGCAGTGCAAGCAAGAATGTCTTCCCCACAATCATATATGTAAACAGTTTTAAAATGATAAAAATAGTTAAAGTTCAAATTACCCATTTTTCCCATTTTACAAGTAAAAATATAAATAAAAATTAAAATAAACATAACTGGTATCACCACTTCTGTTAAATTCTGATTCATTAGCACATAACCTTATTTATCCTGCTTGGTGAATGCCATAAAGAAAAATACCCAGCTCCAAATTTGCCCTTCTTTGGTTGCTTTGCCTCCCCAAAAATTGAAATAGAAAGTGATTAAAAAGTCGCATGTATCCGAGAATATTACCACTAAAAACCATATTCCAGTCCCCAAAAAGCAAGCCCTCATAGAGGTCAATAGGTGGAAAAATGGAAAATTTTGTGGACTCAGAAAATGGTGATGCAAAGCAAATAAAAAAAAAAAAATTCATAGGAATTGCATGGACCCACAGATTATAGATAACATGGTAATTGTGCCATCCGTATTTTAATATGCAGTATAAGTGTTTTTTTCCCCCCTTTCACCTAGCTGGTGAGGACACCTAGCTGTGTATCAGGTCAGGACTAGGCATTTGAATTTTCTGGTCTGAGGTGTGGGGAAGGAAGGGGACTACGGCCTATTTATGTAGGGCATCAAAATGCCTTGATTTAAAATATGGTGAAATATGGAATATGTTAATTATATGTAAGTAAAATTTGGTATTAATCTAACTGGTCTTTTATTGTCATTAGCAAAAATCACTATCTCCTTTGAAGAAGGTTTGCAGCAAAGCTGCCTTTAGTGCATCCCTGAGGTAAGATATAGTACATGCTTTAGGTTCTATAGCTCCTGGTTAGGGAAAGAGTGCATCATTTATAATAAATATCATCCCATTCCCTTCTGCTGTTGTGTGCTGTGAGTAAATTTGCCATTTAAGCGATTCTAAAGCTGAAGTTCTATAGCTGCCTACAAAGCACATTTGAATACATTACTTTATTACAAATGCTGAGTGATATGTTTCTACTTTTGAATTTTGTTTGTCCACAGTTTTAAGTTATCTAAGTTTTACAATGTCTGAGAATTGTGAGAATAACTAACAAATAATAAAATGTGCAACTTTGTATGAAAATCTAGGATTTGGAGCTATGGATTACTACATGTGATAGGAAATAGAAGTTCTTTTTGGAAATTGCAAAAGTCTAATAATTTTTTAATATACATTGAAACATAACAATGTGTCTAAACATTATTGTTTTTGATATTAAAGTCTTTAAATCCAGACAAATCTTTCAATCAAATTTGAACTTAAAACATAGCAGGACACATTTAGTAAATCTGTCTGTAAGTTAAAAAGTGTAAACTTAGACTAAACATATAGGTGAGGCAAAAAACTGTCTAAAACAAATGTGTCTTCACCAACATACCATAATTACTATAGTAAATGTGCTATGCAATTTGACCTTTACTTGGTACATCCCTGTAATGGCCTTTGTGTCAAAAACAACTGAAAATAGATTTACTTTATCTCCTCTGCTTGAAAACGTTTTGCTATTTAGAATTCTCATCATTGGGTGGTATGATGATAGACCAAAGTATTTTATTTATTGTCCTCTGAAGTTACTTTAAAGGAGTTGTCTGGTACATAGGAAATAGTTACCCAAAGAAAGAACCCAATCAGGATACACAGTATACCACCAGGAATTTCTTGTGCTATGACACTTTAGTTAATAGTTCCAGAATGTTACACAAGATGGTTATTCCAATTTCAATCTTAGATTACATAGGAATTAACACAATGGTAAGTGAGTGGCAAATATGCCTGGACCTACAGGACAGTGTACAATAATTACATAGAGCAGATGACTAAATGCATGTCTATAGACAGAGGTGCTTTTTATGCCTTATTTTCCTACTAAGGTGTGTATTTTTCCACCTCCCTTATGGTATCTTATGACATAGGGAGGTGAGAGGCAGGGGGTAAAAAAAACACCCACAGCCAAGTGTTTGTACATATTGACAGGGAGTTGTGAAATGCAATTCATACATATGGTGCATTTTTTTTTTGTGGTATTTGTACTCCTTTTTGTGTGCTTTTGGGACCAATGTTGTTTTTATTTTCAAAATGCAGAATGCTCTATGCTTGAAAACATACAGCAAAAATTGCTATAAAAACTATGTTAAGGGGTCTTTATTTGCTTTAAACATGTAGGCACAGATAAATGAAGACTATTAAAAAGTACATTGCAGTTCTGATTTAGCTTTATTTGAGAGTTAGAACAGTTTTTATCTCGTATTTTTTCAGAAGTTTCCTAGGTTACCACAGCTCTGCTCTAACAGTGACTGGAATAGTGATGTCACTTCCTGCTGTGTCTTATAAGCAGCACAGGAGCTTATTTATCTTTGTTACTAGCAAAATCTAAATCGTTAGAGCTCTGCAGCCTTGTGCACTGCTGTTAAAATCTCTCCACCACCAATGTCCTTCTAACAGGATCAGCTAGGAATGGCAGAGCTAATATATCAATCACTGCTATAGAATCACCCACATTCCGAACAGGAGACTGCAGCTGTCTGAAGACCAGGTTTAGTGAAGTAGCCTGATAAGATATTCAAAAGGCTGTCTGATTTTTATACAATATAAGCTTAAACAAGAAAGAAAATATATAAATCATACTTTCAGCTAAGTCACAAAACCCAACAAATCCCGAATCTGATTTTGAATACCGCGCATGTATATGTTTCCTTTACGGGTTCTGCAGGAGTATGGTAAATTATAGTAACTCTGCAGAACCATGTCTTGGGAGTGTACCTATAATCAACTGCAAGCAACAAATGTTTTACTTTTCCGCTGTGCTTTAGATTAGAGATAATGTAAGAAAGCAGCTTCTATTGCACACTATAATTATAAATGTTTCTCCAGACCATGTTTGAAAGAATAAAATGAAAAAGTATTGCCTGTTGCTACTAACAAGTCTTATGGCTATTCACTGATTGAACAAGACATGTATGAATCTGCCGTTGACTCGCCAGTTCTACCTCTGTTTTTAATAGTGTATGTGCCACAATTTGTCTCATCCATGCCACTTTGAAACTGGTATGGATTTTTACGACAATTTCATGCCAAACTTTGGAGCATTTCTGGTGCATCGCATGATTCTGGCGCTACACATCCCCGTATCTTTTGGTGCATTCAAAAGTGTTGTGTCTGGCATAGATTGCGCCAAGTTTAATGGCTCTGAAGAAAGTAGTAGCAGTAGTGCGTTCTCCCGTGGAGCTGGCATCTCCCCGTGTCTGAAGAGGATAGGCAGCACGTGGATTTATATTACGACTCCGCTATGTTTTTCAGTGAGTTGTACCATTACATGTATAACCATACCAGGTGAGCGGTTATTTTGGAAACCTATTCCGCACGTTTATACTGTTACTGCTCAGTATTGTGCTTGTTTCTATTTTTTACAGTATTGCTGAAGTTTTATGGCTCAAGGCACACTAAAAAAATGGTGCAGTCACATTCATATATGTCGCCCTTAATGTATCTCCATTTGTACCAATTTGATATACTATATTCTGTAGATGTTTTGTCATTATCTTTGTGAAAATTAATTAAAAGATATAAAAAATAAAGAGTAAACATGAACCCTAAAATGATACTAATGAAAATTAAAGGTCATAACCCCTATTGATGAAAAATAAAATATTGACAACACACCAAATCCTTGCAAATACCTTTTCAAAAGAGTATGTGAAACAAAAAACATAAAAGCCAATATGAATATGTTGTGTGATCATATTAATACTGACTAATAGATTAAAATGGTAATGCAGTTTAATGCCATTTTACTCATGAAGAAGTCAATAAAAGTTAATAAATTATAAAATAAAACTTCCTATAAAAAAAGCCCTTATATAGCCATGTAGATGTAAAAATACAAGGTTGTTTAAATAAAGAGTAATTTATGAGCTACACTAATTGCATACAATAAAGTAAATTCCATCGTTTTTTTCTTTGCAGTCTCCTGCCACTGCAATACACTTGTCCCGGTGCTCAGGAAGCGTTCTAATCCCAGAAGAGTAAAAATCTTTTTACTGCTCATTAACTAATTCTTGCACTGTGTCAATAACTCCTTATTGAAATAGAATTAACAGAAATAACAATCTGATGGTGCTAAATCTGGGTTATATAGAGGATGAGGTAAAACATTCTATCACAGCTCTTTTAACATTTACATTGTTAAAGTGGCAGTGCGAGGATGAGCATTGTCTTCACTGGTTGATTTCCTTGGCTGATGAACATGTGGTTCATTTTCAACTCTTTCCTGAGATTCTGAATGACTTACACCAATTAAAGAAGTAATGTTCCTCATTAGGGAGAGGTACCATAAAGGAGTGTGGAGACTTATATGCCATGAATGCACCACTAAACTTTACATATATTCAAATAAACTCAAGAGTAAAGAGCTATTACTATTGATTGTAGCATTCATTTAATTAATATCCAACTAACTGAGCATTTAAATTTAACTAGGAGATAAAAGATGCAACAGTTACCCAACTGTAGACAGCTGTTTCGGGCTGTTTGCTCCTCATCAGTGTAGAGCAGGGTACAGGCTGGCTGGGTGAGAGGCTTTATGATGGGTTTTACACCAATCATACTCTAAATTGAGACAGATACACATCCCAAAACTGATGCTTAGGTCTCAGATAAATTTGAGATGGAATGATATATTCATTTGTCATAAATGTGATAATAATTTTCTGTGCAACATTATTGTGTGCCTTTTGCTCTGACATTTTGACTACAACAGACAGGAAAAGAAGAAAGAGCAGCTAGCACTACTAACAGCGGGTTCAAACATGCATGTGTTTGTCCAATGAAAGTCATATAAGTTTTGCAGTGAATGCCTTATGTTAAAGAAGTTTTCATAAATTTATTAATCTCATACAACATTCCATCACATTGCATATAATAAAAATACTTGCGGTTTCTCGCATAGTCCAAGGATTGACCCGATAAGTATTCAGCTTCTAAATATCTTCTAAGTATCACCACATAGTGTGTAGGAATAGTAGCATCAAGACAGGCAGCTGGATGCACAGATGTGTGTGATGTTTCAGGGAAACCACGCCTCAAGCACCATTGAGGGTGTAAAGAGGAGTCCTCTTGCTTGCAGTGTGGGCAAGGACTTGTGAACTACGGATTTTATTCTACATGTGTTTGTCCAATGAGTCATTTCTCCGTTGTACTCTTCAAAATAACATAACCTGAATCCCCCTTTTAAAATTTTTATGGTAAGTTTATTAAGAAAAAAAAAAAAAAAAAAAAGTGCTTGGTGATTAAGGTCTAAAACAGGTGCGGCACAAAAGGGGTTAAAACATGGGTTTGTATCTTCTTAATGAGAGACATATATTTTTATCTTGCTTAGTTTTTCTTCACTAGTTCTATCTCTATTTGGCTGTGTCCACATGGCTGATGACTAGAGATGAGCAAATTGATTCTAACGAAGTGGAATTTGTTTAGAATTTCAGGAAAATGATTCTGAACGAAGCTGAAGTTCATGGCGATTCGTGGTAACTAATCGCTTTTTTCTAAAATGGCCGCAAGCACATAGTGTGACATGGGGCAAAAAACTATGGGAGAAAGAACGGAACGCCCTCAAAGCCATGACATGCAGACATGCAGCCAATCAGCAGCCAGCTTCTGTGATGTCACAGCCCTATAAGTAGAGCAGCCATGTTAATTTCTGTAATGTGTCACTGTGTCTCGTATGCTCAAGCATCTCTCTGTAGCAGCACTAGATTGCACTAGATTGCAAAATACTTCCGATTTCAGTTACTGGAATGAAATGTCTTTCAAATACATAGGTGTGTTTCATATACACACCTGTTCCTGAACCAGCGTTTTTATTCTGGGATATTTGTGGCAAAGAGTAAATTTTTTTCACTTATTGTGGGGAACTCTGTGTCAAATTTAGTATGTGTATTTCTGCCCTACACATGTCTGAAATCCATCTAGTTCAGTTTGTAGGGAACACAGAAGATATGCATATATTCCATTTACTTGTCATCTCTGTTTTGGATCAACTCCTGTTACTTTTTGGATTTAGCAATACTGATGGATAATTGACCGATTGAAAGCGAACACTGATGGCATGTAAAAGGAGTGCACTCTTTGATGCTATAGTGGGATCTTGGCCTTCTTCTCAGTTCTTTCTAGCTGTTGCTGACATTACCCTGTCAGGCTGCATTCCCACTTCAGCTATTTGGGCAGTTTTGCCCCCATAACTGCCCAGATAAGGGAAGTGTGAAGTGATTCTAAGAGCGGCTCCAGTCATCTGTGTTTTAAAAATCCAGCATTGTTTAAACCAAACCAGTCAGGGTTTACAACCCATACGGCTTTCTGCAGCCGGGGAAAGGCTGTTTTTTTTTTAATCTTTGTAATTTTTATAGCGTTTTTTTGTAAACTATCTTATGGGGATCGATAGTCGAATCATCAAATATCATGCCGAAGTTGATAAAGATTATTGCCGATGACCGTTTAGTCTAGGGAAAAAAAAAGCTTCATTCTTACACCCAAACAGGGGGAGAGCGGAATTAATATCCACAACAGAAAAATGGATAAGCAATTTTAGGCAAGAAATTGGGCAACAAGAGTCAGGGAAATAAACTGACTATTCACTATCCCTGTCTTTACCACGCATGACCCTTAAACCCTCATACCCAAAATTTAAAAATTGCCAGAAGGCAAATTATTTAACCATCTTTTTAGTTGAACGGGACATTGACTACCCCTGCCAGTACCACAGCTGCCCCCAAAAAACCGCATACCACAGATTAAAAATGATGGAAAAAGGAGTCTTTCAACCCCATTTTAGTTGAACGGACATTAATTTAAACCCTGTCCGGGGCCACAGCGACCCTTAAATCTGATGCCCCACAGATTAAAAAGGCCAAAAAAAGGGAGTTTTTCAACCCCATTTTAGTTGAAGGGACTGGACAATACCTGTTTTTGACCGCAGCATACCTTTAAAAACCTGTCGGTCCACAGATTAAAAAGTCCGGAAAAAGTATCCTTTGAACCCCCATTTTAGTTGAACGGGACATTGACTATCCCTTTCTAACTCAGCATCCCCTCAAACCTACACGACCCACCAATTAATAGTGTGGGGATAGTTTTTTTTGAAAGCATTATTTTAGTGAAATGGACATAACTATCCTATCCTGTATTGCACATGCCCCAAAAAACTTTTTTAAATACTGTGCGGCAGGGGCTTGCCATTCCCTATGGTGACAGTTCCACCATACATTAAGGGTTAAACGGAACAAATGCCCCCAGTAGGTAAACGGGGCCTTCGGAAAATCCTGCATTCTAGTCAAGGGGGTTGAAAATTCTGATAAAGGGCAGTGGGGGCTGTAAAGGGATCACCGTTCAGCTGCAAACCGGATTACAGTGGGGCGGTAGAGAGGGGGGGTGTTCGTCATCTATTAAAACCCCGGGGTTTACTAAAGCCGGAGTTTACAGGGGTGCGGCTTTCCAGGCTGGGTTGTCATCATTAACACGGGAAAAAAAGCCCCATGACGCCAAGAAAACATTTCGAAGCAGATGCGGGGAAATGGAAATGGACTAAGCCTCAAGCCCTTCCCCAGACACAGTCAAACCTGGGTAGCGTTGGAGAAAATTTTTGGGGCCAATTGAGCTTCACTTGGAAATGTGGTGGTTGACCTCCTTTCCCGCCCCGTGCTGAAGGTCTGCTCAGATATGACATGGCGATTGGGGGGAAAACCCCTATGGCGGGGGAGCGAGCCCGGCCATTCATATTTTTGGATACCCCAAAACGAGGGGGCCGGAACATACCAAAAAAAAATGTTTGGGTGCAAGGCCGGGCCCGACTTAACCGGGGTCTTGGGCGTAGTTGCCCTGCATTTTAAGCTTTTGGGGGGGGGTAAATAAGGATTGCCAGGGTCACCCCTTGGTTTGCCCAAGCCGCACGCGGGACTTGGCACTCTACTGCGTCACGTTGCGCGTTTTCCCCCGGCATTTTAGAACTAAGCAACGAAAAAATTCTCCAGATATCATAAGCACGGTCTCCAATCCTCATTTTCTTCCCCTTTTCATGGGGGGAAGGGAAAATGCTGATTTTGCTTTTTTACCGGGGACGGGAGGGGGGCCCCCAGTAACGTTGTTCTTTTGATGGGTTTTTAAGCAGGAATGTTGGAGGAAATGGAGCTCCAACCTCATGTGACCCAAACCCTTTGGGGGAGGGGGCCAGCAATGATTTCCCATCTTCCCCCTCCACCTCAAAACCGTGCCAACCTCTTTTCCAAGGCAGAAGACATTGGGAACGCCTCACTTTAACACAGCCCTTAATTTCCTCAGTGCTTTTCCCTGAGATGAGGGCCGACTTAACCACCCGGACCCCAAACCCCTGCCCAAAAGACTGATAATTTGTAAACTGTCAGGCCTTCTGGATTCGTCGGAGAGGGCTCTGTTCCGCCCCTCCTCCGTCGCTGGTGGACCTGCTGTTTCAGAGTGTCCAACGATTTTTTCCAGAACTAAGATCACCACAATGCTCAGGTGACAAGGACATTGTCCACACTGACCTTTTTGGGTGGCTTCTTCAAAAATTGAAAGGGATGGTGAAAGAGCTCTTTCCCCTTTTCCCTCCACTCCTCGGTGGGTTCCAAACACCCGAGGTCCGCACCGCTGCTTGTCAGGCCATGTGTCACTTCGTACTGCGTAATGGCTTTTGCGCTGCTGCCACAATCGCTGGAGCATGGGAGGGTGGAATTCCAGTGTGTTTTAACGTCAACAATGAGACGGTTGATGGGGAGGCCAAGCTGACGCTGTAACGCAGCCAGCCGGGACAAAGCAGGGTGCGAATGGCGGAAGTTTGAGCTCAGACCTCGAGCCTTCCTCAGCAGGCAGTCCAGAAATTTCTGGACGACGAGGTTCATGACGTGTGCCAGGCAAGGGATTTGCTCCAGCCCTACCGATCTTAAGGGTGGCCAGTGAGATTTAACCATTATCGCACACCACCTTGCCTGGCACAAGGTTTTTGTCACCCAGCCAGCACTCAGCCCTCGTTGCGAAGAGCCTCCACAGCTCCTGACCTGTGTGTTGACAGCCCTCCAAGACAGATTAATTTCAATACGGCCTGGTTTCCATGGGCACGTGATGCTACGAGTGGACTTTGGGGAAAAGAACCCTGCACCATCCCAGCGGTTTTAAAGAGCGTGCGCCGAGCCTGAGAGCCACCGTCACCACCAGAGACAACCACCCAGCTCACCCAGTGAGCTGTCACAGAGATATAGCGGCCTTGGCCGTGCTTACAGGTCCATGTATCGGTGGTCAGATGGACTTTGCCGGACACAGATGCAGACAACGTGCTTGAGATTCTAGATGACACGTGGCTGGCCAGGGCAGAGACGGCTTTTCTGGCAAAGAAATGCCTGCTCTGCATCTGGTATTGGGGGCAGGCAAAGGCATTGACGTGGCAGAACCCATCTGTGTCCCCCAGACGGAAAGACAACATTTTCAAGGCCAAAAGCCTGGCAATGCCGACATTCAGGCTTTTGGCTTTGGGATGGTTTGGGTTAAAGTGTTTCTCTGCCCCCAACCTGGAAGACGAAGGCTGGCTGCTAGACTGGCCCCGTGAAACGGCATGCAGGTCAAACTGGTGGAAGGAGAAGTTTAGGCTGTGTCTCGGGTGGTGCGGGTTTGGTACCGGCGATGGTGGAGGCTGAAGCGGAGGCTGATCCTTGCTCATGACGCTGAGAGACATGGGCAGCTGAGGAACGCTTGGTCTTGGAAGTGGCGGAGGAGGCGGAGATAGAGGGTGTGATAGTGGTTGGAAGAAACATGTTCCATGGTAATCCAGCACTCGTACACGCAGGATATCAAAAGTATAGTGAAGGTTCACTCTTTATGAACCGTTGCACCGTGCCAGGAATAAGAGGACTTACGAACCCCGCAACTCCTGAGATGTCTGGTGAGCTGTACTCTCACTTTTTCATTTACTTACAGTGGTTGGAAGCTCGGGATCGGTGTGGCCTTTTTTCGCCAAGTGTTCCCTCCATTTCAACTTATGGCATTCGCTGTATGTGACTAGACAGTTGGTGTGTTAAACACCAAGATTCTTCCCTCTACTGATGCGTTTACGCAAAGGGCGGCATATGACATCGCTGGGTGAATCAGAGGCTTGCTCAAATAATGCCCAGGCTTGAGAGGTCCTGGACCTTTTTGACGGCGATAAGCGAGGAGCGAAGTTTGCGCTGATCATGACTGGCGGAATAATCTCAGCAGACTTGTGCGACCACCCTCTCCCTTTTTGAGGTGGGACCCGTACTGACACTACCCCATCGTCTTCCTCCTCGTCCAGTGAAGCGCTTGCAAGCAAATTCTGCTGAAAAGACCACGTTGGATCCGCAATTTCATCATCATCATCATCATCATCATCATCAACAAAGGTGACTTCCTCGTCCTGACATTCTGCATCCTGGAGCTGCGGGCTACAAGCGACAGGCACTGCAAGGCGTTGCCGAACGCCTGGAATTTTTGCCGATTGACCGACTTCCTTCTCCTCCTCTGATGGCACCAGCGATTGGGCGTCAGAGCAGACAAAATCATCCTCTTTGGCCTCTTGATCTTTTGAAATGCCTTCTGACCCCCAAATGCATTTTGTCATCAAAGAGGTCTTCAGAAAATGGGATTATCCACAGTGGGGGATACATGAGTTGACATTTGGGCGGCCTTCGCTTCAATGATGGACGATGCTGACGATGAATGTTGACGACATTTTGTGGCCGGGGACGGGAGGACAAGAGTAAGATTGCTGGATGCAGGTTGCATTAACCACTGAAGAACAGATTGGCACCGACCAAGCGATGAGAGGCCTGACAGTCCTGCAACCGACGATCCGCTGGCTTGCGTGTTGTCGCCAGCACTGGAAGGAGCGCCATCTCTATTACCTCTACCTCCATGTCCTACCACCCCTCTTTGCTTTCTTACCACCTGCAGTTCGCTCCATGTTCAGAAATAAAAATGTAAAAGGTATGGAAGAGTTTTTGACAGTCTCTTATTGAAAGATGGCAAGTCACAGCTATTCTTAAATCCCACTAATTTCCAACAGCCAACTAGGATTAGAAACAGAATTGTTTCTATCAAATATCTGTGAAATGCGGTCTGGTGGAAGAACTTTAACACAAAATCAACACTGTTCTTCCTTCAGTCCCTGAGATTTACAGCTGCCCAGTAGGACTAGCAGTTGATAATTTTCAACAAATTATCGTACAAGTGCACGATTAGCGTCAAACTGAGACGCACTGAGTGAAATAGAAGTATTAAAAAGTTATATGGATTAATATGGCGGCTTTCGCACCACTGACAACAGGCGTAATTTACTATCAAATATGTATAACACAATATGCGTACAACTGAGCTCTCTGCGCTAAGCAAACGCACAGACTGCAGTAAGAATTTTAAAATTTTGTATGGATTAATATGCCGGCTTTCGCACCACTGACAACAGGCGTAATTAACTATCAAATATGTATAACACAATATGCGTACAACTGAGCTCTCTGCGCCAAACAGACGCACGGACTGCAATAAGTGTATTAAAATTTTATATGGATTAATATGGCAGCCTTCGCACCACTGAAAACAGGCATAATTTACTATCAAATATGTACAAAACACTTTGAGTACCACTGAGCTCTTTGCGGCAAACAGACGCAAGGACTTCAATAAAACTATTTAAAAGTTATAGGGATAAGTTATGCCGGTTTTTGGGAACACTGACACGCAGTGATTGCAATAGAACTAAAAACAGGAACAATTTCAACTCCTATCAGAGGTCTGCTGGCCAAAAAAGTGGTTAAAAACAATGCTTTTTCAATTGAAGATCACAGAACACACTGAGATGCAAAATATCTTCCTATCAAATGCCTCTCCTCCTGCCGACTAGAATCCAACTAGTGTTTTACACTCGGCTTTTTGTTTTTCTTGCGTTGTATTTATGGACGGTTTTTGAATTTCGTCCATCCCATTCAATTGAATAGTTCAATAATAATCTGTTTTCCAAGTAAAATACAGCAAAATATCATGCATGTTTTGAGATCCGATATCAGAGTTGTGTAGACTCCAGCTCAGATTTTCTCATGAGGTCTTTAGGGATGGTTTACAGTCAGTTTTTCACAGTTTTCAAGATCTGAAAATGGTCAAAAAATTATTATTAACCATTGCTGTGTAGACATACACTCTGATTGAATTCAGGATCCCCTAGATTTACTGATAGCAATCTCTATTTCTCTACACAGGTATCCTGTTCTGTGTTTTCTCTACATGGTAAAATAGCGTGAGCAAGAGTAACCCGAAAGTCCAAGCTGCACTAACCAGTATACAATACAACATCTACTAATCCTATTTTCTCTCTGGAAATCTCTCTAATGGCTAGTCCAATTCACGGATAGCTGACATTTTCTGTCTTCTTCACAGGGTGTAAAAACTCTCTCACTGGCATTGTGGTGCTGTCAGAGCAAGACATCAAATAATATGATGGAAGTTGGCGAGAGGGTTAAATCCCTGCTCAATCTGAGGTTATGTGTCCAGAGTTTGAGCCTCTTCAGCTCAAAATCATGTATTTCTTTTTGCCCAAATTTGTCTCAGTTCCTCTTCAGCTTCACTGTTCTGCTCAGCTCCTCCTGCTCTGTATAACACTGCCTGCAGATTAACATGATGGATTGTCTTTATTTAGATCATCTTAAAAGTAGACAATAGTTGATTTCTCTATAAATACACTTGGAAGATCATAATCCTGCAAATACAAGTGGTTCTATTCTTCATTTTCGATGTAAGTAATAAAAGTTCAGACTTTTTAATATTGTCTGGTAGAAGTAATAAAGTAATAAAAAGATGACTGCTCTCTGCACAAGGTGTATAAATTGCTTTTGGCAAATTTTAATTATTATTGTTCCTGCCATTATGTTTACTTGGATTACTATTACAGTTTTTTTTTTTTTTTAGTTAATCAGTAAATGCCTGGTTTTGCTTACTCCTGTTTTCTGGCTTTCATAAATAAGAGACTTAACAAAAGCATGTTCCCACTTAATTTATGCTGAATCTCTCATAAAGATATTACAGCTTTTATTTTAATTATTTGATAGATAAACTCATGTCTTTTCTAGTCTTACGGATTATGTTACATTCAGGCAAAACCTCATGAACGACGTTTACGACAAGCTAAACCATGGCTGCGATTTAAAAACATACAGAAAAGCTTAGAATATGTTTTACAAATGTAATTAAGTTGCCGAGCGCCAACAGTATCAATAAAGCACATGCTTTACAAATATTAAGAAAAAAGCTGCTGTCACCCTCTGGTCTATGCTGCCAGTGGCAACTAAGGTTAATTCTCAGCGATGAATAATTAATGTGAGATAGATGTTTGATCTGCTCTTGTATGGCAGGATTGCGATAGCTTGCTGAACTTTAAACTATCTTTCATTCCATTGATCTTTACTTTTTGATGATTGTCCCCTGGCAGTCTATAAATCTTTCAAATTTGTTAAAAAGCTAAAAAGCTACCCTCTGATGTAATAAAGTACCCAAAAGGAATCTAGAGGCCACAATGTAAAATATGTTTCTATTACTTTGAGTTATCTGGTGGATTACAAGGAGATTTATTCTCTCATAATGTCCATTCTGTTAACAGGATATTGTGCCCTCATTGGGTTACCTGACTATGAAGATGTTTAAAACCTTGAAGGGGTTTTCCAAGATCCAAAAATCATACAGATATAGTAATCTTTACCATGACTGGCATGTTACGATAACTCAATTTACATTATTGTAGTAGAGTGTAGTTGAGTTATAATATATGAAATGTCAAGTGAGTGTTTTTTTACACATGTAGCTACAACCGATAAGTAACATGTCATTCATTTGTGAGATGGACTCCCAAAAACTTCCACAGGTATGTAGAACAAATATGCTACAGAATTTGCTGGAGTAAGGGACTCTTCATTGTAGTACTCTAGTACAGTACTAAAGTGAATAGGACTTACCTAGAGTTTAAAGGCAGTGCCACTCACAGCATTTTTAAAAAA
>JAODAL010065010.1:0-18431 GCA_025379985.1 Phyllomedusa bahiana | reverse complement strand
GGGGGGGAACACCAGGTCTTACCCCTGACGTGTTTTGCTTGGGAGGCGGCGGGGTACTGCTGGTAAAAATGTAATCCAGAGGCGAAGTAGGGGACAGGCAGAAGGCAGGGCAGGCAGCAGAGGTTCGTGGTCAGAGGCGGGCGGAAGGTCGGGGCAGGGGCAAGCAGGCAAGGTCAGGAAACTGGCGGACGGATGGTACACGGGTAAGCAATACGGACACTAAGGCACCCCAAAAACACTCTCTAAGCACACCAACGACTGGCAGGAAGTGCAGGGGCGTACCGCTAAAATAGAACCAGCGCCTGATAATTGACCAATTATCGGGCGCTGGCCCTTTTAAATTAAGAGAAGCCGGCGCGCGCGCCTAAAGCACGGGGCACGCGCCCGGCGGCTGGGACAGGCGGGGACAGCGTTCACCGGAGCGCGGACGGGTAAGGGGAGCGGCGCTGGGGCCGGGACAGGAGCGGGGTGGTCGCGGGCAGCTGCAGCCGCCGAACCGGAGCCCCTGCGGCCGCGGGGGGCAGCAGAGCCTGCGACCCCCGTGACAATTTCCATCTTGTTTTCACTTGTTTGTACAGATGAACGAGGTACCTTCAGGTATCTGGAAATTGTAGCCAAGGATGATACAGAAAATGTGCAAGTACACAGTTCCCTTCCTGATATCTTGGGCCCGTTTCTTTGGGACTTTCCCATGATGTTACACAAAAAAGAAGTGTGTTTCAGGTGTGCAAAAAATACATACACAGGTGTGTCCTCTAATTAACTCAGATGTTGCCATAAATTTAAAGCAGAAGCTTCCAAAGACATGACACCATCATATGGGCTGTCCCAAAGGCATAGTAATTCTAGGGTATGTAAACTTTTGACTTTGCAGAAATTAATAAAAATGTCTTAATTTTTTTTTTCTCTCTCTCATTATTACGGCATTTGGCAAATATAAATAATTTTGGTAATCCCAATTGACCTAAAACAGCTAAGGTTTATTCTGATTTCATGTCAGATAGTAAGAAAAACATACATATGTGTCTTTTATATAGTGTACGTAAACTTCTGGTTTCAACTGTGTATGTATATATACATATATTTAGAGATGGGCAAATTGATTCTAACTAAGTGGAATTCGTTTAGAATTTCAGGAAAACTTCGGTTCTGAACGAAGTCGAAGTTTGGGGCACTTCGGGTGAACGAAGTGTGCTTTTGATTGATAAAATGGCTGCGAGCACATGGCGTTACATGGGGCAAAGCACTCTGGGAGGAAGAAGGGCATAGCCTGCATGACATGGGCCAGGGGCGTCGCTAGGCAGGATGATTCGGGGCACAAGCCCCGGACATTCCTGCCTGTGCCCCGAATCTCACTCAGATCGTCGGGTTCCAGGTACTGTGTTCCTGGAGAGACGATTTTATTTAACGTAAGTGAGTCCTGAGGACACACAACAGTGCTCGGGCCGTTTCTCACAGTGCAGGAGGGAGGGAGACTGTACGAGTGCGGGCGTTAGGACGGGTGGGAAGGGCCGTCACACATTCTGTTGTCAGGACCCCATGTACTGTCAGCCGCGCTGAGCACACCAGGGTCCCGGTACAGTCAGTATAGTTCAGCTGCCACAGCCCGACCAGTGAGGAGAGGCCCAGCCCCCTGCTGTGCACCCGGGCCATCTCCCTGATGCCTGCATTCCTTAGGCTTCATCGCAGCAGCTCCAGCAGGTGCCATATCATGGAGGTCTCAAGTGAGTGAGTAGCCTCACTGTGAGTACCAGTGCTAGTTAGTATTATAGCGTGAGAACAACCTGAATGTGAATGTACTAAATGTATATGTCTCAGTATAAGTACTTGTGTGGTGTACAAGTCTCTGGTATACATGTGTATTACATGTGTGATGTGTATATGTGTCTCTGTATACATGTGTGTATACGTGTGTATGTGTGTATACATGTAGGTATGTCTACTGTATTGTTGTGTGTATAACTTGCACTGTGATACGTGTTTATGTGTAGTATACATGTGTGCATACAGTGTGTGTACAGTGTGCATACATGTCTCTGTTTCAATTGTGTGTGTATACATATAGTGTATGCATGCTGTATATAATGTGCTTACGTGTTTGTATATGTATGTGTGTACATGTTAGATGTATGTTACTTATAGACCACAAATATCCCCTATATCGCCCCATTTTGTCATAATAACTAATTCCCTGCCTGTTGTGTCCCTTATGGCGCGACCCACGGCAGTGGACAATACCGGTCGGTTTGACGGCCGGTAATTTGTCATTGTTTTGCTGCCGTCCCCCTCGGCCCGCGGGGGACGCACTTTTCTCCGCGATGAGCGGAGAACTGCCCTCCTCCCAGTGAATAGCACAATCTTTCCCTTTTCCCCTGTTCGGGAAAAAAAACAAAACCGGACGGAATATGGTGCATGTTCTGCTTTTTGTTTTGCCGCCGGACCGCTGGCGCAAATCAGCAGGACGGAAACCCGTGCAGTGGGGAACCGCTGCACGGGTTTTTCATAGAGCACAAATGTGCTTCTTTTCGCCGGTTTTTCAGGTGGTTCTGAAAAACGCAAACCGGAGAAGGACCCGTGCGTAAAGGACATGGCCTTAGACTTGTAAACTACAACTGATTATTGATTTGTTTGTATAAATTTTATACCAATTAATTGTCAGGGTGCCTATGTTTTAGCTGCTGCAACCAGAACTAACTGTATGTTCACATGGCGTAATTGTGGTGCGCATTTCACCATGGTATTTGCTCTTTAATATACCAAACATGTGCGCTACAATTACGGTAATTCATAGCTCTATAGAGAGCTATGAATTACGTCTGTCTCCCTCAGCGTACAAATACGTCGTTGGTTAACCCAGGTATAGCGGTCCGTACCTGTGCCCCACGCAAACCTTACCCCCCCCCCCCCCCCCCCCCCCCCCCCCCCCCACCCCCCCCCCCCCCTTGTGTCCCCCCCCCCCGCCCCCCTAACATATGAGTCTGGAAGTCCACCCGTGCTTCTCCCCCCCCCCCCACGGCCCCCCACCCCCCCCCCCCGTGTAATTTCACAGCGCTACAGCCACCTTCCCTATCACTTTCTCTTTTCCCCTTGTGGCACATATTTTTTCAGGTTTGTGTGCCGGGATAACAGCAGGCAATCATAGCACTTGCTTGCTATGATCTGTACCGTCTGTTTTAGGGCTTTATTTTGGGCAAATTACTGCACAGTTATGCCCCATACAATACGTATGCATATGTTCAAACACGTAATGTACGTCGTACTTGCGCTTCAATACACCTGACGTCAGGCGGAAATTATGGTAATTCATAGCTGTCTCACGGATTGCTAGATTAAAGCCCCACCATTCCCCCCCCCCACACTCCCTCCCAACACTCCCCGATTTGACCTGGTCTGGGGATAATAAATATGGTGAGAGCTTCTGAGGAACGCACTGGCCACTGTTTTTTCGTCTGTAAAAAATCTATGTTGCAGTTACAATGGGCGTGAAAAAGGCCGTGTGAACCCCTCCCTCTGAGCAAATACTTATCACAGGGCCCGGGCCCGGATGTTTTGGGGACCCTGCAAAGCCCTGACATGTGCAGAGATGAAGCCAAATCAGGAGGGCCGGCGGGATTTCTGTGACTCACCGCACTATAAAAGTCCGGGCGTGAACGCTGGGAGCTCACATCTCCTCTCACTGGTACTGATCAGGGAAGGTGCTGATTGTGATACTCTTAATGAAGAACTGATTTTTTATCTGCGTTTTTTGTGGGGTCGTCTCAGCTTGTCTCGAGGGACTGCTTCTCTTACGTTTACTTCTGATTTTTTGGGGTATTGGATCTGAAGTCCAGTGTGCGTCCACTGACACGCTGCATATACATTTTAAGATATCTGCTACAGCACATTGATTATCCAAGGGAATATAAGCCTGTTCCTGTTGTATTCATTTTAAAGAAAACAGCGATTTTTACAATTCAAATCTACTTCTTTTTTGGCTTGCTCATATTCTTTTGTGCAATTTTCATCCAGGGGTTATTTAAGCGTTGTTCTGCTGCTTGTGGTGACTCCAAGAAAACCGTCGTTTTTCACGCCATAAAAATTACATATTTTACTGTACATAATTCACATGCAAAGGTTATTACAATTTTTTCTGTAGAAAGCACGCAATTGTAACACGCTACAAAATCGTAGTTTTTGGTGGCTCTATTTGTTTGGCGCAATTTATTTCCAGGGGTATTTAAGCGTTGATTTTCTGCTGTGGTGAACCAAAAATAAACGGTCTTTTTCACCGCCAATAAAAAATACTATTTTCCTGTAGCATATATTCACATGTAGTGTTGAGTGATTACGTTCTATCGGGACATCGGTCGATCGGTCGATAGTCGGCCATTTCGTCGACAGATATTCGTGGTCGATGATTGATGATCGCGATGACCATTAAAGTCTTTGGGAGAGCTACAAACTCCTTCATTCTACACCAAACACGGGGTGGTGAAGCTGGAATTAAAATCCACAAAAAGTCAAATGAATACGTGCTACATCTTAGGCAACACACTTAGGTTATAAAAGCCACAGAAAAAAAATCACGACCATTCACTGTTCCCTGTCCTTGTACACACTAGAATGCCCTTTAACCTGCTTCCCACCAAATTAAAAAGATCCTGAGCTGTGTTATTTCGAAACCATCATTTTACTTGAACTGGACATTGACTATCTCTGTCCTGGAACGCAGGATGAGCCCCAAACCTGCATGCCCCCAGATTAAAAAGTGCGGAAAAGGAGTCTTTTCAACCTCCATTTTAGTTTCACTGGACATGGACTATTATCTGTCCTGGCACAGCATAAGCCCCTACCTGATGACCCCCAGATTATAAAAGTGCCGAGAAAAAGAAGTCTTTCACCACCATTTAAGTTTTCCCTGGAAAAAGACTATCCCTGTCCTGAGCCATCAGCAATGAGCCCCAAACCTGCTGACCCCCACATTTAAAAAGTGCCGGAACAAAGGTGTCTTTCAATAACCATTTTAGTTTCATGGACTTAGAATATTCCTGTTACGGGCCACAGCATGAGCCCCAAACCTGCTTGACCCCCAAATTTAATAAGTGCCGGTATAAAGGAGTCTTTGAAACACCATTGTAGTTGTCAACGCCGACATTGAATATTCCTGTATGGGCCACAGCATGAGCCCCAAACCGGCATGACCCAGATTAAAAAGTGCCGGAAAAACGAGAGTTTCTTTAACCACCATTTTAGTTCAATGGAACATATACTGTCCCTGTCCGGGGTAGCGCTTGACATCCGTATCGAGTTACGGACCAATGAGCTGCACTTGGAAATACTGGTGGTTAAACGCTCCAGTTCAACCAGGTGCCCCATTTTTCTAGGCATTATTTTTTCTCATTTTAATAAGTGCTGGAGAATTGTCTCTGTACTTTGTTCTTTCATGGTCCGTGCTTCATACCCATGTCCTCTGAATATCCTTCATCTGGTCAAATTTTCCTGTACATCCCTTGTACAATTCAGAGGAATTTTTTTTCCAGTATTTTGTACCTGCAAGTTTTTTAGTAGTTCATTCTAGAAAACACATATTTA
Source organism: Phyllomedusa bahiana (assembly GCA_025379985.1). NCBI lineage: Eukaryota > Metazoa > Chordata > Amphibia > Anura > Hylidae > Phyllomedusa > Phyllomedusa bahiana. Next base: position 12,860 of record JAODAL010065010.1, on the reverse strand, counting down.
AATAGGTTGGAATCACACATGTCTTGTTTCTCTTTTCTTAATTGTATTATAATGGGTTGTCTCATTCAGGGATTGATAGCTATTGTTAAATGATCTTGCAAAAACAAGTCATTTTTGCAATATGTGTCCATTAACAGGGTCCACCTATTCTGTTTCTGACAGCACATCTACTTGAGCCACTCTTTGACATTTGTGCAAGAACAAATGTTCTGTTAGAAACAACATTTTTTTTTAGTACAATAGGACTGTTGTCCCTAAAATATTCGTGCATGTCACTGCTAATGCCCCCAAAATGTCAAGCATGACCCTTGAGCCCACTTTGGACATTGTGAAGTACAAATGTCTGTTAGAAACTACATTTTATTATATAATGCGACCTGTTATTATAGCTTGCAGGTCACAGCAAAATGCCCCCAAAAATTCAATGCATGACCCTTGAGCCACTTTGGACAATTGTGATGAACATTGTCTGTTAGAAAACACATTTTTTATAATAGGACCTGTAGTTAGTGCTGTCACGCAAAATGCCCCAAAAATTCAAAGCATGACCTTGAGCCCTTTGACTTTTGTAAGAACAAAGTTTTTTTTGAAACAAAAATTTTTTAATAGGCCTGAGTTTTGCTGCTTTTAAAAACCCAAATCCCCCAAAAAAATTAAAAAGATTTTGCCACTTTAAAAATTGGGGGGGGAAAAAATGCTTTAAAAACCACATTTTTTAAAAGGACTTGATTATTGCTGTTTTCCCCAAAGAAACTGCCCCCAAAAAATTAAAAATATGACTTCTCACCCATTTAAAAAAATTGTGGGGAGAAATCCCATTAAAGCCCCATTTTTTCCAAAAGGGGCCATGATTTTTTGCTGTATCTCACAGAACATGACCCAAAAAATTAAAATAACTTCTCACCACTATTAAAAATTGTGAGGAGAAATTCCACTTAGAACCCACATTTTTGTTCCAAAGGCCAAATTTAGCGTTCTCACGCAAATGACTCAAAACCATTGACAAATGCGAAAAAATTTTTTTAAAAATAAAGTGAGTAAATGATCGGTTTTGTATAAAACCTTTGCTGCTTTTACATCTCCTCAGCAAAACCGGGCAAAAAAATGTTGGGAAAAGAGAAAAAAAAAATTTCGTAAGAAATGTTTTTTTAAAAAAAAGTTTTCAAGGGCCCTTTTCTGTTTGAAAGGAAGTAAAGTAGCCCGGGAAAACTAATCGGTGACCCGGCAATTGGGGGCCCCCAAAATCACAAGATCCATGCCTGTTCATCTTGTTTAAAGTCAAACGATCCCCCAATTTTCTGTGGAAGCGGTTTCGTTTGTCTGTAATGACTCCTCCGCTGGCTGAGGTCCGCTAGATATGACGTGGTGCTGGGCAGGACAACCCTTTGGGGGGGGGGAGCGAGTCGGGCCTCGTCCTTTTGGATACCCAGAAGTCTATTGGGTCCGGAACACATACAAAAAAGGGGGTTTTTGGCGAGATGGGCGTGCAATTTTTTTTTTTTTAAGTGGTCTCTTGTGTTGGATGGTGCCCTGCATTGCATGCGTTGGTGAGGGGTAAAAAAGATTGCCAGGGTCACCTTTAGGCTTTTGCCCTTCCTGCTGCTGCTCCCGCTTCGGTCTTGGCACTTACTGCTTCACGTCGCTTTTTGTTCCACGGACTTTGGGGACTTTGAAGAAGACGCAAAGATGTCCCCGTTGATCAATCAGCAAGGTCCCTTTTTCCTGCTTTTTACTCTTATTTGGGGGGGGGGGAAAGTGCTGAGTTTTTTTTGAAAGGGGACCCAAAAGGAGGGTGGAAACCCGTAACTGTTTTTCCCATTTTGATGGCCTTAATGGAGGACTTTTGGGGAGGAAATGGAGCATCCAAGCATCTGTGAAAAATGGAGCCTTGATTTCCCAAGTTGGGTCGAGGGGCATAGCAATTGTCTTCCTCCCCTTCCCCCCTCCGCCCAAATTGCCCCAACCTTTTTCCCAAAGGGCGGGGACGTCGGAATGGTGTCTAGGAATACCTCCTCCCCCTCCCCCCTTCCTCGGCACAGCTTAAACACCCCTGTTGCTGGATGATGCCCCCTGAGAGCTGATGCGCCCTTCATACCCCGGGGGACCCCCGAAAAAAAAAAAAACGGGGGCCTTTTTTGAGGAGAAAAATTGTGACTGTGCCGTTTTGTCGGGCGGCCCTTTTGCAGGTGTCAACATCGTTCCAAAAAATAAGATCCCAAAATTTCATGCTGAAAAGGGGCTTTGGCCCCTGACCTTTTTGGGGCTTCTTCAAAACTGGCAAGGATGGTGCGAGCTTCTTTACCTCCCTCATCTCGGTGGTAACACCCCGGGTCCGACGTGCTTGTGGCCAAGGGTCATTTTTAGGGTAATGGCATTGCGCTTCCCAAAATCGTGGAGCATGTGGGGGTGGAATTCCGCGTGTTGCCATCAAAAAATGGACGGTTGACGGGGAGGCCGAGGACCTGCAACGCAGAAGGGGGGGAAAAAGGGGTGGAAGGCGGAAGTGGAATTTAGCTTCGAGCCTTCCCGCAGGACCCAGACCGGGTAGCTTTTTAAAAAAATTTTGGACGAAAAATTTGAATGTGCCGGGAAGGGATGTGCTCCGCCTACCCATCTTAAGGGGGCCAGCGATTTCGCCCGTTATGCCACCACCTTTCCTGGGGCAAGGTTCTTGGGGCCGCCGCGCTCGGTCTCTTGCGGAGGCCTCCACAGCTCCTGACCTGTGTTGGGACGGTTCCAAAACAGTTAATTTCAACACGGCCGGTTTCTCTGGGCACGTGATGCCACCAGAGGCCTTGGGGGAAAGACCCTGCCCATCCCCGCGGTTTTGAAAACGTGGCCGAGCCCGGAGCCACCGCACCCCCAGGAATCCACCCCGTCAACCCCGTGGCTTACAAGATATTGGGCCCGGCCGTGTTACTGTCATTGTTTGGGTCAATGGACTTTTCCGGACAGTGCAGACAACGCGCTTGAAATTTTAGATGACACGTGGCTGGGCCCGGGCAGGGGCGGCTTTTTTTGGCAAAGAAATGCCCGTCGGCATCTTATTGGGGGAGGCAAGGGCCAGGGCGGGGGGAAAACCCCTCTGTGTCCACCCAAGGAAAGGCCCATTTCCCAAGGCCCCAAAACTGGCAATGCCGAATTCAGGTTTGGCTTTGGGATTTGGTTTGGGTTAAAGTGTTTCTTCTGCTCCCAAACCTGGAAGACAGAAGGCTGGCTGCTAGACTGGCCGCTGTACGCGTGCAGGTCGTCAATATTGGCGGAAGGAGAAGGGGTAGGATGTGTCTTTGGTGGTGCTGGTGGTACTCGGGCGATGGTGGAGGCTGAAGCGGAGGCTGATCCTGATCATGACTCTGAGAGACATGGGCAGCTGAGGAACGCTTGGTGGTGGCGGAGGAGGAGGCGGAGACAGAGGGTGTGAACATTTGGGTTGGAGACCCGGCGTCGGTCTGGCCTTTTTTGGCCAAGTGTTGCCTCCATTTCAACTCATGCATTCGCTGCATGTGACTAGACATGTTGGTGGTGGTTAACCACCTAAGGTTCTTGCCTCTACTTATGCGTTTACGGCAAAGGCGGCATATGACATCGCTGGGTGAATCAGAGGCTTGCTCAAAGAAGGCCCAGGCTTGAGAGGTCCTGGACCTTTTTGACGGCGATAAGCGAGGAGCGGGGTTTGCGCTGCCCGTGGCTGGCGGAATCATATCAGCGGACTTCTGCGACCGCCCTCTCCCTTTTTGAGGCGGAACCCGTACTGACACTACCCCATCGTCTTCCTCCTCGTCCAGTGATGAAGCGCTCGCAAGCAAATTCTGCTGAAAAGACCACGTTGGATCCACAATGTCGTCATCATCATCATCAACACAGGTGACTTGGTCGTCCTGACATTCTGCATCCAGGAGCTGCGGGCTACAAGCAAGAGGGACTGCAAGGCGTTGCCGACCTCCCGGGATTTTTGCCGATTGACCGGCTTCCTTCTCCTCCTCTGATGGCATCAGTAACTGGGCGTCAGAGCAGAGAAAATCATCCTCTTTGGCCTCTTGATCTTTTAACATGCTTCTGGACCCCAACCGCATTTTGTCATCAAAGAGGTCTTCAGAAAATGGATTATCCACAGTGGTGGGTACACGAGTTGACATTTGGGTTGCTTCATGTTGGACGGATGCTGGTTGATGCTGATGACGACATTTGTTGGGCCCTGACTGGGAGGACGAGGAGGTAAGACTGCTCGATGCAGGTTGCATTAACCACGGAACGACAGATTGGCGATCATGTTCGTTACTTAGATTCACAGGGCCCTGACCAGCGATGACAGGCCTGACGGTCCTGCAACTGACGATCCGCTGGCATGCGTGTTGTCGCCAGCACTGGAGGAGCACCTTTTCTCGTACCTCTACTCCATGTTCTACCCCGCTCTTTGCTCGCTTACCACCTGAATTTCGCTCCATGTTCAGAAATATAAAAATTTGAGAAGGTATGGAAGAGTTTTGGAAAGTCTCTTATTAAAGACAGGGAAATCACAGCTATTCTCAAATCCTCAAATCAAACCAAAATTCTCGATTCAAATATTAACTGCAAAGTAGATCTATCAACAAAGATGGCCTGAGCCAAAGTGAAAAAAACACGTATCTGAAATGTATCCGGATAATAAAAGGTATTTTTGGCACCTAGCAATTCACCTGTGGTGACTACAAATTGCTGTATTCAAATTTAATGCAAGTAGATCTTATCAACAAAGGTGGCCTTCGCCAAAGTGAAAAAAACACGTATCTGAAATGATTCGGGATAATACAAGGTATTTTTGCACCTTTCAATTCACCTGTGTTGACTACAAAATTGCCGTATTCACATTTAAGTGCAAGGTGCTCAATGAACAAAGCTGTAGTGCGCCAAAGTCAAAAAAAATGTATCTGTAAATGTATTCGGATAATAAAAGGTATTTTTTGGCACTATCAATTCAACTGTGGTAACTACACAATTGCTGGGATTCAAATTTAACTGCTTAGGTGGCTCTCTCAACAAAAATCTGGATGGGCAAAAGTGCCAACAAAATACAAAAAAAACCACGTATCTGTAATGTATATTCGGATAATAAAAGGTTATTTTTGGCTCCTTTCAATTCACTGTGGTGACTACAAAATTGGGCTGTATCACATTTAAGTGCAGGTGCCTCAATGGACAACGCTGTAGTGGGCCAAAGTAAAAAAACACGTATCTGTGATGTATTCGGATTATAAAGGTATTTTTTGGCACCTATCAATTCACCTGTGGTACACTACACAATTGCTGGATTCAAATTTAACTGCAAGGTGGTCTATCAACAAATCTGGGTGGGCAAAGTGCAAAAAAACTGTATCTGAAATGTATTCGGATGAATTTCAAGTATTTTTTGGCACACTTTCATTTCAACTGTGGTGACTACATTATTGCCAAAAAGGTTATTTTTCCCCCCCCCAACAATTTAAGTGCAAGATGCCTCAATGAACAAAGCTGTAGTGCGCTCAAAGTCAAAAAAAAAACACGTTATGTGTAATGTATTCGGATAATAAAAGGTATTTTTTGGCAACTATTTCAAATTCCACCCCTGTGGCGGGACTACAAAATTGATGGATTCAAATATTTAACTGCAAAGTAGATCTATCAACAAGCTGGCCTCGTCAAAGTGAAAAACACGTATTTTGAAATGTTTTGGATAATACAAGGTATATTTTGGCACCTTTCAAATTTCACTGTGGTGACTCCTAATTGCATATTCACATTTTAAGTGCCAAGGTGCCTCAAGGAAACAATGCTGTAGTGCGCCAAATCAAAAAAACAAGTATCTGTAATGTATTCGGATAAAAAAAGGTTATTATTTTTTGGCAACCTATCAATTCACCTGTTGGTAAACTAACACATTGCTCGATTTCAATTACTGCAAGGTGGCTCTATCAACATATCTGGACTGGGCAAAAGTGCAAAAAACAAACACGTTATCTGTCAATGTATTCGATAATAAAAGGTATTTTTGGCACCTTTCAATTCACTGTGCGAAGTGACCTACAAAATTGCTGTATTCAATTTAAGTGCAAGGTGCCTCAATGAAAAAGCTGTTGTGCGCCAAAGTCAAAAAACACGTATCTGTAATGTTTTCGGTTAATAAAAGGTTTTTTTTGGCCCCTATAAATTCCCCTGTGGGATACAAAATTGTGGATTAAATTTTAACGAAAAGTAGATCTTTCAACAAAGCTGGTCTGCCCCAAAAGTGAAAAAACAGATTGAAATGTATTGGGGATAATAAGGTTTTTTTGGCCCTTTAAATTCACCAGGGGATACAAAATTGCTGTATTACATTTAAGTGCAAGGTGCTCAATGAAAAAAGTGTAGTGGCCAAAGTAAAAAAAACAGTTCTGTAATGTTTTGGTAAAAAAAGGGTTTTTTTTTGGCACCTATAAATTTCCCCTGTGGTGACTAAAAAATTGCAGTATTCACTTTTAAAGTGAAAGGTGCCTAAATGAACAAAGCTGAGTGCCCAAAAGTAAAAAAAACACATATCTGAAATTTTAATGGTTTAATAAAAGGTATTTTTGGCACCTATCACCTGGTGATACAAAATTGTGGATTCAAATTTTAACTGCAGGTGGATATTAACAAAGGTGGAAGGGGAAAAAATTGAAAAAGAAACCTATCTGAGATGTATACGAAATTAAAGTGGAGTTTTGCACCTAACAAGAGCCCAGTTATGAAAAGATGTGTTCCTAATTAAGTTCAGGTGCCCCTATCCGGAAAAATTTAATAGAAAAAATGTTAATAATAAAATATTGCAGTGCAATGTTACACTAAGGCTTGGTGAACTTTATCCAAATTTCTTTATAGAGCTTGTCTGTGTTTGCCCGTGGGGGGCCCCCCCCCCTCCCCCTGGATTTTACAGCGGTAGTGCTCCTTTAAAATTCTCTGCCTAACTAATAAAAACTTCCAATCTCTTCTAATAAAATTGTAGGATCAACTAACAGTAGAGCTTTTCTGTGAAAAAAAATAATAATTTCGTGAGCTGTTTGGCACGGGAGAGCGACGTCCTACGCTTGAAGTGAGAGAATGAGGTGAAGGAAAGGGGTGTTCTATGTTTTAAAACGAGGTCATGAGAATTTTCCAGCCAATCGCAACCCCCCACACCCCAGTCATGACGTCGCACACACCTCTCACCTGCTTTTCTGTAAGCTGATTTGCTGGCCCAAAATGAAGGAAGCACCGAAAATGGCGCGATTTTTAATAGATGATGCACGATTTTAACCTAAATTATCGCATAATCTAAAAATTTCGATCAACATAAAAACTGTGCCGATTTCAACTTTGTCGATAATAATCGCTCAACACTACCTGCAACCATTGATGGAAGAACACTAGCTGGTGGTGGCATTGTAGTGTGGTCTGGTATATATTTACGTGACCTTCTCTGGGTCTATAAAAGGAGAGAGTTTCTCTCTAAATAGCACTGTCACTGTATTTCTATAATTCAAAGTGTGTGTGAATTTGTTGTCATGCTCCTCTCTTGTCTGTGTTCCCCTCCTCTATTGTGATGTCTCTGTTTACCTGTTTGTCTTGTCTTTTATGTACTTATTAGACTACGCAAACAGACTTGATGGAAGATTTGAACCTTGTTGGGTCTTACTTGCTATTCCTCCTCCTCCTGATTGGTAAGCCAGTGAATCAGGCGTAGGGAGGCGGGGAAAGGGCTCTCAACTGCCATTTTGTCGGGAGACACAGAGAGTCAGTTGGACAAGAGAAAAAGAGGAGACACCATTAAAGAGTGATTTAGAAAAACAGGAAAACAGGAGAATATAGAAATCTCAAGGGAAGTAAAACCTATAGTTGGTCTTGCATTTTCTATCTGGAATATCAACCGCTATTACAAGGACTCTCGAAAAGATCTCATATATGCTGTGATCCACCAGTTATTTTTCAGTTGTTGTGTTGCACTAAGATATACTAGTGATGCTATTATGAATAAAGAAAAGGTAATAAATTCTGGTGTTCAAACCTTATCCATATATTTTACATTTGGCGTAGTCTGGCAGGATTGCGGATAGATAAGAAAGGCACGTGTGGTGGGAGAGGGAGTCTCCCCAGCCACAGGCAGGATTAACACAGAAACAAGACCGTTAACCAACAGTGAGACCACACTACCACAAATTATAAGTGAACCCACTGTCCCCATAAAGACATTCCTGGGGTTTGTGAAAGATGTTATGGACTTGTTACGAGTCCTTGCCATGGAGATTGCTCAACAACGAAGGGTCAGGGCAAATAGAGGCCATGCTCATGATTCCAGGAATAACACAAGAAGGTCTCTGAAGTGCTGGAGATGTAACCAGCCGGGACATTTCGCCAGGAATTGCCATGCAGCAAGTGGCCACATAGAATTGGCGGCTCCTATGAAACAATAAGAGACCACTGAGATTGACCAAGTAACTGCCAACTCTACCAGAGACTCCTCAGCAGTCTTACAAAGACATTATGGATGCTGCTCAATGGTATTAGCAGATCGGCAAATGACACAGCATCTGCGCCAAGCGAGGAAGAAAGTCCTTGCCACAAAGATACTAGGGACATTGAAGTGGTTCAATGTGAGGAAAGGATATGGATTTATCCACCGGAATGACATCCACAGCAATGTGTTTGTCCACTGGACTGCTATAAAGCAAAATCACTCATGTAAGTGTTCCCTTAGCCTCTGTGGTGGAGAGATGGTGGAGGTTGATGTTGTAGCAGAAGAAAGAGGTACAGAAGCTGCCAATGTGTCAGAACCTGGGGGAGGACCAATTAGGGGCAATAGAAACCTATAGTTGGTCTTGCATTTTCTATCTGGAATATCAACCACTATTACAAGGATTCTCGAAAAGATCTCATATATGCTGTGATCCACCAGTTATTTTACAGTTGTTGTGTTGCACTGAGATATACTAGTTATGCTATAAAGAATAAAGAAAATGTTATAAATTCTGATGTTCAAACCTTATCCATATATTTTACAGATCCACTCATCCACGTGGAAGGCACCCTCAAATTTTTTGGGCATGAACCCAATTTTTTTGTAGGCCAAAAATACACCCTACATGCCGATTGCCCTGCCTTTGCGGTGGATGGGATCTTTCAGCAAGCCCAAAGCTAACATGCCCATAGAGCAAAAAAATGCCCCATAAATTTTTTGGAAGAGCCGGGCCCAAGACTTCTAAGTACTACCCCAAGGGCTCCCAAATTCCTAGAGCAAAAACCCCTAAATGGAGCACTTTGGGATTTTCCCCTTAACTTTTACGTTTACTCAAAAGGATCCCCCCACACATATCCTTAAGCAGTTGGGGGAATGAATTTAAGGGTCAAAATGCCCAAATACTTTTTTGGAAAACACCGGGGACCTTATTAAAATAAACTCCCCAGCCCTGCCCTTTTGCCCCACACAGTGGTTACTTTTGGGTTTAGAGCTGGGGGTCATAAAAAAGTGAACCCCCCCGTCCTTAAAAGGTACTGAAACCAATTTGGGCCCATTAGACAGTGGGGAAAAGGGGGAAACAGACATCACCACTAGCTTTGTATTACACCTGAGAAAACCCTGATTGTCATGTTGGAAAAAAATTTTGTTTTTTTTTTGCTGTCTCCTTGGAAACCCCATGGGCCCCTTCCACTTTTTTCAAATATTTTGGATCTAGTTTTAGCCATTATTATACAAAAAATTTTTAAAATAGCAAATGGTGCCTACTAATAGAAATTTTGGAAAAATCCCCAATGAATTGTGTTGAACATTTGCCAGATATTTTCTGAAAGATGGCATGAAAGTTGCCCGGGAGGGAAAAAAAAAAAAAAGGGGTTAAAATTTTTCCCATATAGTGTTGCAGTTTTTGGGCAAAAAAAACTGAAAGCAAAAAACAGAAAACCTCATAGTGTCACCCACTTTAATTGGCTTTTTGGTACTTAAAAGTACCCTTTTTTAAAAAATCCCAGCATTTTAAGGGAAAATTTTATTCGGGTATGCCCTTTAAAGTCCCAACTAAATGACTATAGTGAAACCCAAAAAATTAATTTAAAAAATGATTAAATACCCCCTATAAAAAATCTTGTTTTAAATTTTTGCTTTTGAATACTTTAACGGGAAACATAAAAAAGTGGAATTGTTGCTTCTTTTTGCAAATGATAGTCAATAATGTGTTAATTTTTTGGGTTTTTTAAGTTCCTGGGACCGGGTTCTCCTCTAACCCCAAAATTACCCTTTCCCCTTTCAAAACCCAAGGGCTGTAAATAAAGCCCTAACACAAAACCCTTTAAATTTAGTAAATTATCCTTAATTAAGCTACAGCTCTGTTGGGTTTCCCAAAAAAAATGAAGGCCCACGTACAAAAATTTTAAGACCTTTTTTCCGGGAAGCCCTTGGAAAAGCCCAAAGTTTTTTCCTTTAAGAGCAAGGTCTTGTGGGGTTTAAAATAAAAATTTGCTAAGTAACCCAATTATCCAAGATTCAAATAGAGCCCTTTTGTGAATACATTTTCATCTGATAAAACTGTAAAAGTTAGCTTTTTTCATGGGGGCAGTAAATGAAATCAAATTTTTAAAATTTTCCCAGATCACGGGGGAATTTTCTTTGAGGAGGTTACATTTTCACTCCCAACATTTATTTTAAACCAAATCATTGTCCCTTTTTGGTTTAAAAAACTGCTTTGAAAGGGGAAACCCGCCCTTCCAAAGTAGAACGGAGGGCTACTAATAAAGTTTTAAATTTTTTTCTTTAAAAATGGGGACGGGGATATAGAGGATATTGCAAATTTTTCATACTAAATAATATTCCCCAAATTAGATCCCAAAAAAAGAAAAATTTCTAGAAAAAAAAAAAGGGTTTGGGCAATTTTTCACAAAAGACTTACAACAGCTACACTGATGCTTCTACCCTTTTCGGGCCCAAATTCAAATGGTTTTAAAATTAACTTAGCATCCTTTAAAACCCCCTATTACACTGACCCCAAAAACCTTCATTTTTTCAATACCCACTATATTCTCCCCCTTTATATGCATTGACCACCTATCCATGGGTTAAACTTTTTAAACAAAAAAACTAAACTAATTTTCCTTTCCCCAAAAGAATATGTTCAAACGGCTGGATTATGATGCTTTTTTCCACCTGATCCAAAACAGCAAAAAAAAGCCTCCAAATCCCCCATTTTTCTTTTTCATTGATTCCTATGTAAAAAAACAGTTGTGGGTTCACAAAAACGAGGGGGTTTTATCCCCTACGTTTTCGGGGCTTCTTTTGGACGCTTTTTTGGGGGCACTAAAAAAAGAAGTGTCAGGGAAAATTTCTTAAAGCTTTTTAAATTTTTGAAAAACCCCGCTGGAATAAAAGGAAGTTTTAAAAAGCTCCCCCAAAAACCTCATTTGTGGTTTTAAGAAAGGGCTTTTGGGGGGGGTTTCAGCAGGGGTTTTTTGCATGGCTTTTTCTTTTGTGTGGTTTTTTGAGAAAAAAAAACAGGGGTTGGACAACCTTCAACAAAAACCTGATAAAAATCTGATAAAAATCCTCAAAAAAAAACCTCCAAAAATTTTGCTGCATTGGGGCTTTTTGGGATAAATTTTTTGACACGGGATTTGGATGCTGAAAATTCAGCTCCCAAAAAACCATGGGAACTTACCCCATGTATGCGCAGGGACAAAGGAAAAAATTTGCTGTGGGTTTTAATTTAACAAAAAAAACTGTCGGGTCCATGATTTTTCTTAACTGTTTTTGCCACTAAAATTAGAAAGTTTTTAGTTGGTTGTAGTTTTTTGTCACTATTTGTGCACTGATTTAGGGCAATTTCATTTAAAGTTTTTGGACTGTTTTTCAACAACTTTATTAGGAGATAGTTAGTGAGTGTAATGCATTCATGTTTTGGTGCAAGAAACCATGCATTTTTTTATTACTCTCCACCCTTTTAGTCCCCCCTCCAAGCTTGGGGAGTGGCCAAATTTGGGTTACACGCAGTCAAATATTTTATTATATCTTAAAAATATTAGTAAAAATATAGACCAGGGAATTTAAATTTTAGGACCTTCCAATAAAAAAGTACACAAGGGCCCGCAAAAAAACACTCGCTATAGGGGAGGACCTATAGTGCAACAAAATATTCAGTTTTATCTTGGGAGGTTTTTTCCCAAAATCTGCCCCAAAAAACAGTTCAATTAAATTTTTTGTTCCATTCCCAAAAGACTGCAGGTCAGGCAGAAATCAAGGGGCATTTCCAAGGTTTTTTTGTAATGCCGGGAGTTTTTTTAAAAATTTAAACCCCCAGGTAAAATGATGTAGAAAACTACTGGGCAGATTTTTTTTTTGAGAACTATGGGAAAAGGTTTTGGGGGTTTTTGAGGGTTTTAAAAACCTAAAATCAAAACTGGGGAAAAAACCGGGTTAAAACCCCTTTCCTTTGGGCCAACCCTAGGCTACAGCCACACAGCAGTTTACAATTTAAATGGCGGGTTCTGGGTTAAAGAAACCCCGCGGGATTTTTATCGTCCTTTTTAAAGGTTTTGCCGTACATTACATATTTTTCATAGGGGTTAGTACAGTTTGAAAAAAAGACACGTGTCCATCGAGTTTTAACCAAAGGGGGGGGAAAATGGGGTGGGGATGGGAAAGAGACAAGGGACATTCAGCCCACCTCAACCCCCTGTTTAATGCCCCTGGAACCCCCCAAGGGCATGAACCAATCGCTCCAGGGGGAACCGTATCTCTGACCCCCTACCAAACCCCCAGCCAGGGGTCCAGAAATTTTACATAGCCCCACATACGCATTAATAAAATTTTTTAAATTTAAAGGGAAGGTATCTAAGGCCTTTTCCCTTTAAACTCTCTAGAGTTTCTGGTC
>JAODAL010065009.1:0-18432 GCA_025379985.1 Phyllomedusa bahiana | reverse complement strand
GAGGGCTTGTATTAGGAGTGGCCAGCGTATCATTGTGTTTTTTTTTTTAAAATGTAATGCGTCTTTATGGGCCCATTATAATGTGTTGTGTCTGGCGTATATTGCGCCTAGTTTTGGTATATTACAGCTCATTTATATCGAGAATATAGCATCAAAAGTTTTTTTGGTGCAAAATACACCAAATCTATGGCGCATTCGAATTGGGACATGTCGCCCGCGGTGCCAAGAACTAAGGGTGACATTATGATTTTTGGTCCCCAGGCGCCATTTTTTTGTGCACATTTGTAGCGTAGAAGGCGCCTGACTCTATGAACCTGTTTTACTGCAGGAAAACCACAAAATGGGTATAGACCATAGACACAATAGTTAGATCTAAAATATAACTTTTATTTGTATTCAATAAAAAATCTATAAACAATGACCCAATCAATTCCCTAAACAAATACTAACTACCTATTTATCAAATTCGGGGTAACCGCCCCAATAAGGGCAACCTCGACAGGAACCTAGACTAGAAGACCCTAATAAATCCCTTTCCTCACTAACAAGGAGACCAACCCAAACCAAATACCCATATTATAATACAGTACACAAAAATTAGTGACAAAAGGTGAACAAACATAAACTAAGGCAAATAATGATTACCACAAATGATACTGAAGAAAATTAATCTTAGCATTTCACTTCTTATACCTAGGAATGATATCTGGGAGTTTTTTGTGTCTCTACCTCCTCATTGATTAGGAAACAGGTGGTTTTTTTGTCCCTGTTCTACTGCGGGTCATAGATTTAGCGCATTCTAAGCAACAATTCAGGCTCAGGTAAACCACTTTTAAAGTGGTTTACCTGTTCCAGCAGTAATTCGCCTGGATTTGCCGTACTGAAGCTATAAATGTGTAGGCTCTTACGGTTGTAGTGCGACACGACTCCAGCACGCCCCTGATCTCAGGCGTATTACAAAGTGCCGCGGGCGCTCTGTAAAGCACCTTATATTGGAGTGCTCCTAATTAAAAATATAGCTGCGCTAGTCTTCGGGCGCAGCCCATTCATACATGTCACCCTAAATGTAGAGGGTTACTCAGGCTCCAGTTGGGTCACTGGATAACGTAGTGACCCGATTGGACAAGGGAGTCACATTTGATCTTTCACTGCGCAATCATAGGGTTAATTAGAAGGGTTTAGAGGATTTCTCCAATCCATACTCTCAGAGAAAAAAAATAAAGACAAATCTTTGTATTTATCTCCTGGGTCATTTGAAGTCATGCAGGGACAAGAGGAGGATCCCTGTACATTACCAGCATGTTCCCCACTGCTGGTATATGCATCTGTCACGTCACCCGGCTCTAACTCAGGTTTAAACAAGCCAAGATTGAGCCTGAGTTAGAGCCTTTAGGAGCAAGGTTATTTATTGAAAGTGAACTGTAAGGTGCCCTCCCCAAACCCTTTTTATGTTGCTTTTGAATTTGGGGAAATGTTTATGTTACCTTCCTTTATGTGTTAGGCCAATGTGAACATGCTGTATTTTCTGTGCAGTTGGTAACTTAGAAAGGGGCTAAAATACGGAACACTTTAGGTTATAGTGATTAGTTAATGCATTACTGTGTGACCATTTAATGTCCAAGTTTTTGTTCTCAAATAAAACAAATGTGCTCTCTTTACAATTGTGGTTTAGCCTAAGCAGCTGCTATGCCAGATATTGATCTGACTATGAGTAGTGTTGATCGAACCGTTCGAGAAAAGATAAGTTCAAGTCAAACATCTCGATTTTCTTGAACTCGAACCAAACATTTTACTGTTCGTTCAAGTAAAGTTCGAATTCGACATAGCGTTCAACACGCCATTTTAATAGTTTTCAGCACCTTTCTGCACTTTTGCCGGCCATCCATTCACCTTTCTGCACTTTTGGCGACCATCCAATCAGTGCGGAGCACAGAGAAGTGTCAAAAACGTCATCGCTGAGGTGTAGGGCTCTCAATGGCTGCTAAAATCACATGACTAGGTTTTATATATTTCACTGTATTGCCTTGTGAACACCATTTTCAGCTCACTCTCTGCACTGTACAGACTGCTCTTAGTTAGTTAGATAGCATTTTCCTGTTCATAGAGAGGCTGCATCTTTCCCACACCCAGAAGCTGTTATTTGGCGACATTTGCAGGCTCACATAATGCCTAACTCTCATATACATGGCTATATATTATACAGAGTGCTTGGATTTGCTAAATCATGCTCAGTGCCCAAAAGTTCAGTGTTTGCAGTATTGGGGGTGAAATCATTTTTATAACACAACGTCTCCAACTCTCCTATACAAAGAAATATATTCTAAATAGTGGTTGGTTGGTGAAAATTATACTGAGTGGAGAAAAGTTCATTTTTTGGCAGTTTTGAGGGTGAAATGCCTTTCAAATATACTGTGTGTCATACAGATATATATCCAGCAAATAGAGTTCTCTCTGTTGTTAAATCTTACTCAGTAATTTTGCCAGATTTTAAGTCCACATAACGCTGAAATATACCAGTCCGTCATTGTGATCCACATATATATATACACTTCTCTCTTTTTTATTACATATATCTTGTGTCACGCGCAGAGCTATAATATTTAGTTTTTGAACATGGAGATAACTAGAGGTGGTAAGCGAGCATGGAGGGGCGTAGGAAGCAGAGATAGAGGTACAAGACAAGGCACTCCTTCCAGTGCTACGGGCAACACACAAGCAAGCACATTGTCAGTCGCAGGACCATGAGGCCTGTCATCGCTTGGTCGGTTCCCTGTGTGTCTCATTACAGAAGAGCGTCGCCAATCTGTTCTTCAGTGGTTAACAGACCCTGCATCCAGTGGTTTTAGCTCTTCTTCCTCTCAGTCACGGCCACAAATGTCATCATCTTCTGCCTCCTCCTCTGGTACTTCCAAGTCCAAGCGGTCCTCTGCTGCCGATGTGCCGGAGCAGCATGAGCAAGCACCATCCCCAGTCCCAGATACTGTAGGACAATTCCAACCACCAGCAAAACAGCCTACATCTTCCCCCAGTGTGACCTGCATGCCATACAGCACCCAGTCTGGCAGCCAGCCTTCTGTGTACCAGTTATGGGAGCAGAAGAAACACTTTCACCAACCATCCCAAAGCCAAAAGTCTGAATGTAGGCATTGCCAAGCTGTTGGCCTTGGAAATATTGCCTTTCCACCTGGTGGACACAGATGGGTTCCGCCACATCATGGCCCAGGCATGCCCCCAATATCAGATGCTGAGCAGGCATTTCTTTGCCAGAAAAGCTGTCCCTGCCGTGGCTCGCCACGTTGCAGAAAAGATCTCCAGCACGTTGGCTGCATCTGTGTCCACCAAAGTCCATATCACTGCAGACACATGGACTAGTAAGCACAGTCAAGGGCGTTACATCTCACTGACTGCTCACTGTGTGGGTTTGGTGGATGACCGTGCCTCTGGTGATGGGTCTCAGCAAACACTCTTCAACACTGCTGATATGGTGCAGAGTCCAGATCCCCAACCTCAACGGGTAGCATCACGTGCCAAGAGAAACCACTCCATTCTTAAATTAATTTGTCTTGGAGACTGTCAGTCAACACACAGGTCAAGAGCTGTGGATGGCTCTGCACATTCGGACCAACGAGTGGCTGGGTGCTAAGAACCTGGCTCCAGGCAAGGTGGTGTGCGACAACGGAAGCAATCTACTTGCTCCCCTTAAGATCGGTAGACTTACGCACATCCCTTACCTGGGACACATCATGAACCTGGTTTTATAGAAATTTCTCAAGCGCTACCCGGGTCTTGACTGTATGCTGCACCCTGCTTTGGAATGACTGGCAGCGTTGCAGCGTGATCTGGGCCTCCCCGTCAAACGTCTGATATGTGATGTGGCAACACGCTGGAATTCCACCCTCCACATGCTCCAGCGATTGTGGCAGCAGTATAATGCCATTAAGCAGTAGGAAATGTTGCATGGCCTGGTTAGCAGTGGTGCAGACCTCGGGGTGTTGACCCATAGAGTGTGGAGACAGGTGAAGGATCTCTGCACCATCCTTGGCAGTTTTGAAGAGGTCACCAAAATGGTCAGTCGGGACGATGCCCTTATCAGCATGACCGTTGTGGTTATATTTTTACTGGAACAAGCGTAAGGTCCCAGCAATGATGGAGTAGGAGGCGGGTAGTTCTAGGTCGAGGGCGGGTGCAGGACAGCAGTTCAGCTCACAGAGTAGAGCCAATGAGGCTAGCCAGGGCTCTTGTGATGGTCAGGATGAGGAAATGGAGGAGTATGAGGAGGCAGGGGTGGACACCACCTGTGCTGATTACTCTTCAGTGGTAAGAGGTTGGCATAGATTACAGGAGGAGGAGAAGGAAGAGGAGGAAGAGCCCGTTAGTGCCCCTCCACATTGAGGCTTGGGAGATCCTGGGAGCATCTCACACATGAGTGCTTGGATGCTACATTACCTGCAACATGATCCACGCAATAAAGGCAATAAAAATGAACAGCGATTACTGGGTGGCCACCCTTCTTGATCCACGTTACAAGACAAAAGTGAGCAATTTCCTTCCACCCACACAAATTGACAGTAGAATGTAGGATTTTGAGACAGTGCTCATTGACCAAATTGAGACATTTTTTCCGTCTTCACATTCTAATATCACGGTGGAACAACGTCGGCAACACGGCAGCATTAGATTGGCAAATCGCCGCTGGAGGCAGTGTGGCAGAACCCTACAGGGTGACATCTGGCAATTGATTTTTACCACTTCTCCAATGCCTGCAAAGGAGGGCAGCATTCAGACACACAGAGGCCGCCTTAAGACCATGGTCAGTTACTACCTGCAGCTCAACACTGATGTTTTTGGACTTAGTCTGGACCTATTCAACTTCTGGGTGTCCAAACTGGATGAATGGCCTGAACTTGCTCAACACGCCATAGAAATTTTATCCTGCCCAGCAGCCAGCATTATCTCGGAACGCACAGCTGGCGGGATGATAACTGACAAACGAATCCGTCTTTCCCCCTGACAATGTGGATCCTTTGACATTTATCAAAATGATTCCAGTGTGAATCTTTGACCATTTTGTTGCCCCAGTTGCCAATGTTACTGACTAGTAAACTGTAGCACATCTTCTTGACAATGTGAAATACACATTTATCAAAAGAGAAGAAAGGATGGGCACCAGTGGGTTAATTCACAAGTAATCCGCTACACCTTTAGAAATAGTATTGCAATAGGAAACATTCCATAACTCCTCATCACTGTGTGGTGCTCAGCCGAAAACAGTAGGCAGTTCAAATCCAACATAGGAGAGAGTAGAGGCGGCACTCACCAAGTGTCTCTTGAAATTTCTTTATTCAACACGCGGCATTTTAACAGACGGGCAGGATGGCAACACATCACCTACGATCATTTCGTGCATACCAGCGCTATCTCAAGGTGTGTGAGGAAATGACGACACAGCGTCTTAAATCCCCTCCAGCCGTATACTAATTAAAATCAATAGTACAAAACTCGATGTATACAAAAACATAAATATTAAATAAATAACCATAACAAACTACAACATACATAGTTACAATCTCATAAGAAAGACAACAAGTCGTTTCTGTCATTTAATCCCAAAGCATCCAGAGCTTCAGTACGCAATATCCATTGCGCTTCACATTGCAGGAGTCAAGTGTGTCGGTCAACTCTGTTACTTGGCGAAAACACCCTTTGTAACCCTGCAAACGAGATTACAGACACATCGTCATTATGTATTTCCATTATGTCTTTCCAATATAAAAAAAACCCACAAGTGCACCACATTACATTTACAACAAAATTAACGGCACGTTATCAACTCATTAACAGTCTGTATTATTCCTCCAATTCTCAAATTTCTACCCATAACCATTCTATCACAAAATGAACAGGAACTGCACTTGTAGTTTCCCTTAGGGACAGATTTGGTAAGCCAATTGGTACTACCATTTCTCAATCTGCCATGGACCAATTCGTCTCTCAAATTACGACATCTGCGAAATGTGATAATTGGAGCAAGCCTTGTTTTCTCCTGTAAATCTACATCAGAAACCAAAACATGGCGACTATTTCTAACAGAACTCCTAATCACTTTGCACATATTACTATACTCAAAGAAGAAGATAGGTCTGTAGTCCTCTCTTTTCTTTCTCCTCTTAAAGAGCAGCCTCTGACGATCCTGATTAATGGAATGGGAAAAGGAACTTAAACTCTATCAGTTCTCAATCTATAAAGCACTAAAACTTTTATTATGTACAACACTTAACCTCTATACACACTTTTTAAAAAAGTCCCTGTATTCACTGTTGTTACATCTAAGTCTCAAGAATTTACCATACGGTAGAGAATTTTTCAAGTGACCCGGATGGAACTATTAAAATGCAATAGGGAATTAGTAGCTGTGGATTTTCTATGTCCTCTTGTATTAATTCTATCTCCCAAAATGGTAATCTCTACATCTAAAAAAAACTAATGATCTAAAAAAAACTAAGTACTGCCACGTTTTCATATGTTTTTCATTGCCTAAGGTGTTCGTCATAGAACTATGTCTTTTATGCACCAATTTATAAAAATGAAGTAAAGTTCAATGTTTTGTCCATACAGCCTATGTGTACGTTTTTGATTTCTCATAAGTTGCCACGTCACTTAGTTGTCGATTGGCCTCATACAAATAATATTCCTTAACCATTAGCACAATATTTCCCCCCTTGTCGGCGGGCTTCACAACTATATTATTGTTATTCTTTAGCTCTTTAAGTGCTCTCGTTTCATTAGTTGTCAAATTAGGCAATACTTCTGGGAACACCAAAGCTTTTACATCCCTTAATACTGCTCTATTAAAATTAAAGAGAGCTGAGCCTGGTGACAAGGGGGGAAAGAAGGAACTCTTTAATCCACCACAAAAATGTTGTCGAATCCCAGTTCATTTTTATCATCTCCAAAATCCACTTCCAATAGATCTAACAAATCAAGCATTACTTCACGATCTGATGGAGACATATTCTCTCCTAAGCAAAATCCCAACTTACTAATTTTAGTACTCTCTTCCCCTTCACAAACAAAATTCTCTAAACCTTGATGATTTTTGAACACTTTAAAAAGATTTAACTTCCTGAGAGACTTACTCAAATCTATTTCAAACTAGCAGTAATCAAACTTATTCACCATACAGAAATTCAAACCCTTCGATAATAAGGACAGGGTACCAGGGCTCAACTCATATAAATTTATAACATTCGATTCACTCACCACCAGATGACCTGTGGAATTTTGAGGATCACGCGCCTCTACTGTCTCCAAGAGACGTGTTTCCTCTTGGACCCCCCTCCATTTGGAGGGAATATTTTTCTTCTTACAGCCACCTCTGTGGATCCGCCGCCTAAAGGGCCAGTTGACAAAGAGCCACTCATTGCTCCCATCATATGATTTCATATTTGTCCATTTCAGTTGTCTTCCGTGGGACTGGAATCAGACCCCGAGTCTGTTGTCCAATAATCAGCTTGTCTCTTCAGGGTCTTAAAGGGGATTTAAGACGCTGTGTCGTCATTTCCTCACACATCTTGAGATAGCGCTGGTATGCACGAAATGATCGTAGGTGATGTGTTGTCATCCTGCCCGTCTGTTTGTTAAAATGCCGCGTGTTGAATAAAGAAATTTCAAGAGACACTTGGTGAGTGCCGCCTCTACTCTCTCCTATGTTGGATTTGAACTGCCTACTGTTTTCGGCTGAGCACCACACAGTGATGAGGAGCTGTGGAATGTTTCCTATTGCAATACTGTTTCTAAAGGTGTAGCGGATTACTTGTGAATTAACCCACTGGTGCCCATCCTTTCTTCTCTTTGTTAATGAGTTGATAACTTGTCGTTAAAATGTTGTTGTATATGTAATGTGGTGCACTTGTGGATTTTTTTTATATTGGAAAGACTATTCGTCCATTATTTATAAGAATTAGAGAACACTTGTATTCACTAAAAACAAAGATAGGTGCCCAGAGGTTTTTATCTACCATTCATGAAATACATAATGACGATGTGTCTGTAATCTCGTTTGCAGGGTTACAAAGGGTGTTTTCGCCAGGTAACGGAGTCGACCGGCACACACTACTCCTGCAATGTGAAGCGCAATGGATATTGCGTACTGAAGCTCTGGGTGCTTTGGGAATAAATGACAGAAACGACTTGTCGTCTTTCTTATGAGATTGTAACTATGTATGTTGTAGTTTGTTATGGTTATTTATTTAATATTTATGTTTTTGTATACATCGAGTTTTGTACTATTGATTTTAATTAGTATGCGGCTGGAGGGGATTTAAGACACTGGTTGTCATTTCCTCACATACCTTGAGAAAGCGCTGGTACGCGCGAAACGATCGTAGGTGCTGTGTTGTCATCCTGCCCGTCTGTTTGTTAAAATGCTGCGTGTTGAATAAAGAAATTTCAAGAGACACTTGGTGAGTGCCGCCTCTACTCTCTCCTATGTTGAAATACACATTTAAACTACACTACATCTCATGTCTGTAGTTCCTGTGCCTGCTACTTCTACAGTACAAATTGTATTCTACAGCGGCCAACAGCTAGATTTACAAGACTTATGGCTGAATTTATTTTGAAATATACACCTGTATGACCTTGATGTGCACTGCATACATCTCTTACTCCTCCTTCTTGTAGCCCGCACTACCACCAAATTGACTAAGTCCTGTTATCCTGAACCCCGATGTTTCCCATTGGCATGTTCTTGCTGCCACTAATGGTTCTGCTACCTAATCTTGTCGAACCGTAACCTCGCTGTTCCCCGTTGGCATGTTCTCGCTGCCATCAATGGTACTGCTGTCTAATCTAGTCTAGCCTGCAGAGGTGTAAGTTCAAGTTCTTGGGCACTGGTGCAAAAAGTGAAATGGGGCTGCTGCCAGTTACCATGTGCCATTTCTAATATGGGTGTCTTCTTATGTGTCAAAGGGGCTTTTGGGCCCCTCAGGATGCAGGGTCCCATAGCAGCTGCTACCGTTTTACCCCCTATAACTACGCCCCTGCCAGCTGAACAAACTACTAATGAGAACGGCTCACCTTGGTTCCAAGGTATGCAAGTCCAGATTGCCGCACTGTCAGGGAAGCAAATCCTTTTTTTGATTAGAAAACAAAGCAGTATAAAGCCAGCACAATCGATGCAAAATTCCATAAGTCCAAGCGGGGCATAGGTAGTTATAAAAACTTCAATATTTTATTTCTTCATGTATTAAAAGTCCATACATCCAAACATATGTAAACGGGAAACATCTCAATAAGCGTCCTTACTGCAAGATAAACTGACCGACACGTTTCGGGTCACGTGACCCTTCCTCATGGTCTGACCACAGCTGTTGCCTACGGACTTAAATAACAAACTTGCACACATATGTCATTAACCCATTAAAAACCATTGTGAACCAAAGCTCACTAAATTATACTTATAAAATTACAAACAATCTATTTGTAGCAATATTATTCATAACACTAATAATAATACTGAATATCTTGTTTAATATTGAGACCTGCCAGCTGAACCTCCATGTTCTCCGTTGGGATGTTCTTACTGCCACCACATATATCACATGTACAAAGCTTGCAAGCAGAGGCATAACTTGAAGTTCTTGGGCCCTGTTGCAAAATGTGAAATAGGGCTTCTGCCAGTTACCATGTGCCATTTCCAATACCGTGTCTTCTTATGTGTCCAAGGGGCTTTTGGGCCCCCTCAGGATGCAGGCCCCCGTAGCAGCTGCTACCGCTGCACCTCCTAAACTACGCCCCTGTTTGCAAGCTGTCCTCATCTTTTCAGTTAGCCATTGAAAGGAATAAAGTATTTTAGCCTCTCAATTTTTTTCTGTCACTCTTAGAGCCAAATTTTCTTCACTAAGTTGTTCCACGTATCCAGTTTACTGTTATGGATGGTAATTACAGCTTCTCCTCATCTGTATAGGTATAAAAATTAACCCGAACATCTTCTCCCATTGACTTTAATGGGGTTCAAGTTTGAGTTCAAATCGAACCTCAAACCTAACACTTCTACTGCTCGAAGTTTGACTCAAACTCGATCATTTTACTGTTCGATCATCTCTACTCTTCACTCTGAACAGAGACTTTTAGAGGCTTATTCTGGAGATAGGTCTAGGTATCAAAGGTGAGACACATTGATGTAATATGTGTGAGATGGGCGCACACCTTTAAATATGGTTGTTCTCACAGTTAGGTACAAACATAAACAATCTTGAGGGCATTGCTCCAAGAGCACTACTGTCAGGGGCCCTAATCAAAAAGGGGACCACTGATATGTTAAAAAAAATCGGAACTAGTAATGGGTGGGGACCCGATTTGATTTGGCTGTATGAAGCCCTGATACGGTTAATAGATGACTGATGGTAGCCCTGGTAACGGGGGGAGGGGAGGCACCATTTCACTTTTTGCACCAGGGCCCAAGAACTTGAACTTACGCCTCAGCAGGCTAGACTAGACTAGACGGCAGTACCATTGGTGGCAGCAACAACATGCCAATGGAAAACATGGAGGTTCCGGTTCAACTAGATTAGACGGCAGTACCATTGGTGGCAGCAACAACATGCCAATGGGGAACATGGAGGTTCTGGTTTGAATAGATTAGATGGCAGTACCATTGGTGGCAGCTAGAACATACCAATGGGGTACATGGAGGTTCCAGTTCGACTAGATTAGACGGCAGTACCATTGGTGGCAGCGAGAACATGCCAATGGGGAACATGGAGGTTCCGGTTAAACTAGATTAGACGGCAGTACCATTGGTGGCAGCGAGAACATAGCAATGGGGAACATGGAGGTTCCAGTTCGACTAGATTAGACGGCAGTACCATTGGTGGCAGCGAGAACATGCCAATGAGGAACATGGAGGTTCCGGTTCGACTAGATTAGTCGGCAGTACCATTGGTGGCTAAACATTATAGCTCTGTGTGTGGAACAAGATATATGTAATAAAAAAGAGAGAAGTGTAAATATGTGGATCACAGTAACGCACTGGTATATTTCAGTGTTATATGGACTTAAAGGGCGACATGTATGAATTCGAATGCGTACTTTTTTTGTACTTGGCGCCGACACTACAGTTCTAAATAGATATAGAAGAGTGATACGACAGTGTGAAGATTTTTGGCACATTACATAGAGCTTAATGCGCCAAACCTTGTATGGGCACAGAGCTTAATGCGCCAAACTTGGCGCACTAAGCTCTATGTAATGCACCAAAAATCTGTCGCATTCTACACTCTTCTATATCTATTTAGAACTGTGGTGTCGGCGCCAAGTAAAAAAAAAGTATGCATTTGAATTGATTCATGTCACTCTCAATGTTTCAATGCTCGAATTATGAGATTCTGAGAGTGTAGAAAATGAGATTTTTGGCGCATCACATAGAACTTAATGCACCAAGTTTGGCGTATTACACTCTATGCCCATACAAAGTTTGGCGCATTAAGCTCTATGTAATGCGCCAAAAATCTTCACACTGTCGTATTCTACACTCTTCTAAATCTATTTAGACTGGAGTGTCGGCGCAAAGTAAAACAAAAGTACGCATTCAAATTCATACATGTTGCCCAAAATCTGGCAAAATTACACTTTTTGGCATTGAGTAAGATTTAGAAACAGAGAGAACTCTATTTCCTGGATATATATCTGTATGTCGATAACCACTATTTAGAATATATTTCTTTGTATAGAAGAATTGGAGACGGTGTACAGTGAAATACAGTGAAATATATATAACATGGTCATGTGATTTTAGCACCCAATGATAGCCCTAAACCTCAGCGATGATGTTTTTGACACTTCTCTGTGCTCTGCACTGATTGGATGGCCGCCAAAAGTGCAGAAAGGCACTGAAAACTATTAAAATGACATGTCGAACTCAAACATTTACTTGAACAAACAGTAAAATGTTCGGTTCGGTTCGAGTTTGAGAAAATTGAGATTACCGACTCGAACTTAACTTTTCTCGAACGGTTTGATAAACACTATTGAAGAGTAGTTCGCACTTGTGCACTACTTTCCTATGGGAATTCTGAGCACAGATGAGCAGTGTTTTCAGCTGTACTCAGAATTCCCGTAGAACAGAATGGAGAGTAATGCACAAGCAAGACCTACTCTCCCCTCTGGACGGAGAGTTTTGGTGGCCCAGTAGATACCCACACCTTTTACAAATTGATGGCTTATCCTATCAATATGGCACCAATGTGTGAGATAGGAGCACCCCTTTAATGAACTTTTGGACGACATGTATGTATGGGGCTGTGCCAGAAGTCTGGCGTCTTTTTAGCCCGAAAACTGGTGCAGCCCTGTATGCTATGTTTTTAACCAGGTGCACGCCAATATTAGGCAAAGCGCCCGCGGCAAAAAAAAATGGCGTCTGGGCGCCAAAAATCATACATGTGCTCCTTTGTATAGCTATTCCAGGGAGAAGTGCCTTTTATGAGCAAAGCCTTCTTGAGTTCTATATTGCAAACTGGACTGTGCATGCACAATTCATGCCGCACCATCTTCATCAATCGAGGCGGTCACCACTAGGCTACTTGTCTTACCAACTGAAGCCCATAGGGGTTGGCTCCTTTTTTATCTCGGGTACATGCCAGCCAAATTTTACCTTTCTCGCAAATGTATCGGATATCTTCTTGGCTTGTAGTCATTTATTTAAATGTGAATAAATATATTTTACCCGCAGTATCAGTGCCATTTGTGCATGGGTTGTCTTTGATATGGCAGCTTACCCCCAACCACTAGAATTGCATGTAAACAGTGTCTATTTTTGCAGCTCATCTACGTTCATTTTGCCATACAACCCACCTGAATTATAAAATTGTGGTTGCCCACTGCCATCAGTAGGGAATGCTTACTGGATTTATTTAGTTCCTGTAAAACTAAATAATAAATCTTCGGTAAGTTCCCTCTTAATCTTATATGGTTTTAGAAGCCAGAAGATTTGTTATATCTCTAATGAGCGATTGAACCAGTACCAAGGCAAGCAGGATAGAGACTCTATAGAACCTTGTCACACTAATCTATGTGAAGAGGTGACATCTAGATTAAAATGGGTTCAATCACTGGATGTCATATCTTGCTTTTCCTAAAGCATGTGATACTGTTTAATATACAATATAAAGTAATGACTTGGACTAGGAAAACTTTGTGTAAGTAGGTAAATATCGTGTTCAGTGATAGAAAATTGAAGGTGGTTGTTAATGGTTCAAATTGACATTAGGTCAGCATTACTATTAGGGTACCACAAGGGTCAATACTGGCTTTTTTTCTTTTTCATATTGTTAATGACACTGACACTAGTGTCTGTAGGAATGTCACCCAGCTTTTCAGGTTATTCAGCATACAGGAAAGCTGGGTGCCACATCCCCCACATTTAGCTTTTCTGCTTTGATTGGATGGCTCAACATACAGCTTTGTGGGATGCTGAAAAGCCTATCCAGCACCCAGGAAAGCTGAATGATACCACAACCCCCACAGCAGACATCTGTCTTATCCATAATAGGAAAGCTGAGTGTTTTCTGTGGGGGGGTGGCTCATCACCCAGCTCTTCAGGATGCAGAATAGTGTATCCAACTCCTGGGGAAGCTAGGTGATGCCACATCCCCCACAGCAGACATCTTATCCATGCAAAGTTGAATACCTGATGTGTGGGATGGGATGTCAACCAGTTTTCATTGACAATAGAAAGGCTATTCAGCACCTGGGAAAGCTAGTGGAAGCCACATACCCACAGCATGCACTTAGGTTTCCTATCATAGTAAAGATGGAAGCCTTCTGTGGAGGATGGGGTATCAGCCAAATAAATAGCCTATATGTGTTCACATAGTATTTATTTATTTTTTTTATGGGTTTTACTTTTGTACTTCAGATTTGATGGACTATGTTGGACCAGCATTGAAACTATTTATTTAATAAAATGTTCAGTGAAGGATGTTGTTGAGGAGTGTTTATTTAAAGAAACATGACACTGCAAAACACACTTTATTTAAATAAATAATCCCTGACAACATCCCTCTTTGACCACTTTGTTAAAGAAATATGTCCGACAAAGTCCAATAAACCCTCAACAAAACAAAAACAAAGAACCCCAACAACTCAATTGAGCCATTTTTACAAGGAGGTCCGTTTTTACGGAGTTCACTAGTCAGTATAAATGTCACGTTATCTGTATTCTACAGCTTGGTACAATTTCGGTGATACCAAATTTGTTTTGGAACTTTTTTAAAACAATTTAAAACTGTTTCTATTTTTTATTACATTTGTGCTGTGGCCCCATTTTCTGCAACCAATAGTTTCTTTGTTTTACAATGTATGGATCCAAATGTTTTTTGCAGGTTAAGAAGCAGTTTTTATTGATACCATTTTTGAATACATGCAGCTTCTTGATCACTTTTTATCCAAATATTTTGGGACCTCAAAATGACAAAACAAATGTAATTTTGGCGCTGGAAATTTTTTTCATCTACAGTGTTCACCTTTTGTGATAACTGATATATTTTAATTGAACGGATATGGATACGTCAGTACCAAATATGTGTCACTTTTTTATTTATATGTTAAATAGCAAAAGGAAGATGTTTTTAAATTGCAATCATCTTTAAAAATCTTTTTAATTGACTTCCGTGGGCGGGACTACCAATGGTGGCCGCATTTTAGCTGAGGTCTCACCGCCTGGCTAAATAACTTTAAAACTGGGACATTCAGCAAACCTGCTTTATCTCAGCGGCAGCGCTCTCACTAGGGACTGTCCTCCAGGCCGGTGAAGAGCCCCTTCTGACCATCCCGGGGGTCCAGGAGCCTGACCACGACTCCGCTCTTCTGGTGCCGCCTGCAGCGGCACAGCCTGCAGCCCGCGCTTCCAGCCGCTCCCCACACCTGAGCACCGCCGGGACTTTGATCCTCCCGTACACGGCGGCGGACCCAGAGGCAGCGCCTCGCATCCAGCCTGATCTCCAGCAGCGGGATTACCGGCCGACATCTCCGCTCCCCAGCGCCTACCCGCAGCTACAACCGGGAGCAACGCGCCAGCACGGAGCTTCGTGGACGAGCCGGAGCCACCAGACGACTGCCGCACTGCCTCAGCGTGTGCACAGGTGGGAGAAACTACCCCAGTGCAGAGACCCGGGTCTGTAGCATTGACTGCTGGACTGTCGGCGCTCCCTTACACTGTTTTACCACCTCCTCGGTGGCGGGAGCCGCAGCCATCTTGAGCAGGGGACCCTGCGTTTGACTGCCTGCACAGCGAAACTGTGTTCCCCTCATCGGCCAGGATAACCGGCTCTCGAGTCCCACCGGCACCCTCCTCTAGTCTCTCAGGCTGACATCCCCACCACCTCATTTACACCTAAAGGTGAAAGACTTTCCTGGCCGCAAGAATCCTCCCCCTCCCCCCCTTCTTCTTCTCCTTCGCTTTTGGGTGGGAAGAGGCGCCATTTCACTGCAACTCTCTTAAGACCTAGTCTGACAACTCCCCCCGCCTGCAGTATATTTCTATAACGATCCTGGTCGCAGATCAGCGGAAGCCCTAACGTACCTCATCACATCAAGGGCACTTAACACAAGCAAGGCCAGTGGCATAGAACGCAGTGACCACTTTCTCACTTGATCTCTGGCCGTTATTTCGGCGGGAACAGCGGCCATTTTGAGACGCACATACCGTCCAATATTTAACACAGCCTGAAGTATCCCACTTCTAAGTCACACTGTGGGACCACCACTAAAGGAACCTGAGTGTCCGACCTATAAGCTCACACCAGCACCCTCAAGTTTACTTAAACCACCCGTATAAGCACTCCTGCATTATTCATCTCCCCTACTGCCTGCACAGTGCTGAATACTGTAGTATACGACTTCAACTTAAACCTCTGAATTTACTGGGTTACAGCACCACCTAGTGGACATCTTCAATAAAGCTGCTCCAAACACCTATCCCAACCAAGTTAACCCTATTTTCACATAACAGGGATATTAAGTGGAAAGTTGCTCCATCACACTTAACCACAAGTGCCCTGTGAACCACGGACCCAGAAACAAGCATAACTCCGTCTGCCGTGTCCTCTGGCTCCCAACACGCTCACCCACCTCCCTCCGCACATGGCAAAGTGAAAAAATAACCACGGGGGAGGGGGAGGGGGGGGAGTTTGGGGGGTCCAGCGTCTAATACACCTCGCCGGCTGTCGTCTTTCTCCCTTCTCTCATACAGAATGGACAAATTTCTACAAAATCCCAACACCCCACTCACAAAACGGCAAAAGAAACTTTCTCAAATTCCACACTCGTCTCCATCTATTGTCACCAGAGGCCAGTCATTAAAAGATAAAACCATGCCGAAATCCGACTCCTCCAAATCTGCAACTATAGAGGGGTCACAGATTCTTCTCAGCACTAATGACATCACGCCTCCCAATCTCTCTCCTCCAGCTAGCCCTGCAGCCTCACCAGCCTCAGATAGTGAACAGGCATTGTCGATGGCGCAGGAGGTTTTCCGTCTCATGACACCGTATTTCGACAAACAAATCAGTATGATCCAGGCATCCATCAACTCTGCTCTAACGCAGATAACAGCCAATGCCCAAAAGATCGTAGATCTTGAAACCAGAGTTGCCTCCTGTGAGTTTACCATTACTGCTGCTGAGATCGACATAGCGCACAACCAGAATGCAACCATTATCCTGCGCGACAAGTTGGAAGATCTGGAGAACCGCGAGCGCCGCAACAATTTGCGCTTTGTCGGCATACCCGAAACCATCACAGCAGCAGAACTTCCCCGCTATTTGGCCAAAGACCTCGCATCACTGAAGCTAGACCTACCACAGGACCCTCTCTACATCGAAAGAGCCCACCGC
Organism: Phyllomedusa bahiana; assembly: GCA_025379985.1. Lineage (NCBI taxonomy): Eukaryota > Metazoa > Chordata > Amphibia > Anura > Hylidae > Phyllomedusa > Phyllomedusa bahiana. The sequence goes on along the minus strand of JAODAL010065009.1, from coordinate 1,540 downwards.
TTGGGCCCACCCCGGGGGAAGAGAGGCGACAAGCCGTGGCAAGTTATAGCGAGATACACTAATTGGACTGTGAAAGAAATGGTTCTAAAAGCCTACCGCAGCCAGCGCTCACTCACAGTGAATGGGAACTCGATACTCATCTTCCAGGACTTTTTAGCGACAGTAACCTCCAAACGAAGAGCCTTTACCCCACTGTGCCGTCTACTATATGAACGCAACGTTCGCATTCAACTACTCTACAACCGTCACCACAGACGGCAAAACGACCATTTACGAGAACCCGGACGAAGCCCGACATCGTCTGTTTTCTCATGAACCGGACTGAATAGTATCTCCAAATAATCCTGCTGGCCTAGTGCTGGCTCACCCTTCTTAAAATGCTAGCATGCTAATCTTGTCTCATTTGTTATTCTTGTATGTTTATTGTCTTCTTTATCTTATTGTTGGTTCCTACGCATGGGGTACGTGCCCTTCCTTTCTGGGGGGGGGCGTCTGGCCACCTGAGGAATCCTACACCGAGGGAATCCGCTGCTCGCTGGGACAGGGGACCCTCATTTACTGATCTACGACCGTGGCATCTACGACCATCGCCATCTGGGATAGGAGTACTACTTCTCCTACACGGACAACCCACACACACCCTAACACATCCATACGCTTTGCCACATGGAACGTATCAGGACTAAATACACCAATCAAACGTAAAAAAGTCCTTACATATCTAAAGAGGCTGGGGGTCACACATCATATTCCTTCAGGAAACACACTGGCGAAGGGAGGACCAGGGATTCTTGAAGGCCCCTTGGCTGGGCAGCTGTCATGCGGCCTCAAACACCTCCAAGTCCCGGGGTGTGGCGATCTTATTCCACAATAGCCTCTCCATAACAATCCATGACTCACATGCAGACCCCTCGGGGTACTTCCTCACCTCGATGTTACTCTCGTGATACCTACTCTCTCCTAAATATCTAACCCCAAACCATCCCCAAGCGGACTTCTATTTCCCCCATCTTCAACCTTCTATTGGTAAACAGATACACACACTTATCATGGGAGGGGACTTTAATACAACCCTACAACCGGACTTAGACAGATCAGCCCCATCCACACAAGACTTACCAGCAGCCTCTGTAATCTTGTCTCTTATGGACCACTTTTTGCTATGCGATCATTGGCGCACAGTAAATCTCTCCGAAAGAGACTACACCTACCACTCGGCGGTTCATAGGAGTCACTCCAGAATCGAATTCTTCCTAACACCGACCCGCACCTTTCACTCCATACACAGAGCCAAGATTGAAAACATCTTGATCTCTGACCATGCCCCTGTGGTATTCGATCTCTCTGGACGGACTACCCCCCCCACGCTCCTTTAACTGGAGATTCCCCTTATACCTGACCCACTCCGAAGAGTTTAAAAACTATCTCAACACTCACTGGGCCAATTTCCAGGACGATAACATAGACTATATAGATAACATTGGCACCTACTGGCGGCATTGAAACTGTGAATGGGCCATGTGATCCCATCAGTTTTTAA